>JAJLUF010000039.1:0-52390 GCA_030569995.1 Lachancea cidri
ATTGAAACCAGGATAACTAACCGATGTCTAAAAATATGCGCCATCTAGTATCCATCAAGGATCTGAGCGATAGGGAATTTGAAGTTCTAGTTGATAGAGCAGAGTATTACAAGAAAATTTTCAAGTCTGGGGATGCAACTGCAGCTCAAAAGAACCATGCAAAACTTTTAGGTAAGACAATTGCCCTGATCTTCTCGAAAAGATCAACTAGAACTAGAATATCTTCTGAAGGGGCAGCCGCCTTTTTCGGTGCGCAACCTATGTTTCTGGGGAAGGATGATATACAAATGGGCGTAAATGAGTCGTTTTACGATACAACAAAAGTTGTTTCTTCGATGGTATCATGTATCTTTGCTCGTGTCAACAAGCACTCGGAAATTCAAGAACTGGCGAAGCATTCGAAAGTACCCATCATAAATTCATTGTGTGACATGTACCATCCATTGCAGGCCATTTGCGATTTGCTGACTATCAAAGAGCACCTAGACTACACTAAAAATAAGCTAAAAATTGCCTGGATTGGTGACGCTAACAATGTGATTAACGATATGGCCATAGCTTGTTTGAAAATGGGTATTGATGTTGCCATCGCTACCCCACCTGGGATTGAAATGGATGCATTGATTGTGGATGCAGCATTAGCGATAACAGAGAGAAACGGCACAAAACTTATTTTGACTCACGACTCTGTCGAGGCTTCTACTGGAGCGAATATCCTAGTTACTGACACTTTCATCTCCATGGGGGAAGAATTTGCCAAGGTTGCCAAATTAAAACAATTTGAAGGTTTTCAAATTGACTCTGAGCTGTGTTCCTACGCCAAACCTGACTATAAGTTTATGCATTGTTTACCAAGACACCACGAAGAAGTTACTGATGAAGTGTTCTATAGTGAACACTCAATTGTTTTTGATGAAGCAGAGAACAGATTGTATGCCGCTATGGCTGCGATCGATGTCTTTGTAATCAACAAAGGTGACTTTAACGCAAACCCTTAGGATGGCTCTCACTCAGCACTTTATAGATGATATAATCATTTAATGCATTTACAGAAAGCACATTCTTATTCGGGAATAAGAATGATTTACATACAAATTTATGCCAAATTATTGATTATTCTTACACTTTGATGAAAACATCGGCCTCGAACTCGAGATTTTCTGGGAATTTGACACAATTTGTACCATCGGTGAAACATCCCTCCTCATCAGCGTGCTCCTTCATGACTTTTTCACATAGTTCATTGGAATAAAAGGGTTTTACTCCTTTTTGACCTATAGCTATCGTGATGTGGGAAAACTGGTTAGCACAAGAAAGTCTTGGAATTGTCTCGCCAGTCTTGCGGTCTTCCACGCATTCTTTTTTCAGCTTCACCAGAACAGTTATAATTTTATCATCCCACAGTAATCTGTCTAGTTGAAATTTAACTACATCTGTTGTCTTAATGGTATCTGGCGGAGGGCCTGGAGGGAAATTCGACTTTGATAAGGCACTGTTGTAGCGTTTGTTAAATTCACACCAAATATCTTTCTGCTCTTTAGATCCCTTCTTGCCAGAAATGACATGACATAACGTTATGTGAAATTCTGATTGAAGTTTTTCTCCACTTAATGCACTTTGTAGATTTTCAACTATCGCAGGCTCCAGAAATTTCTTCTCATTTAAAGTTAGAATTCTATCAACGAGGGCCTGCTTGTTTCTGATACGAGCGAAAAAAAACACGGGCCTGTATTTATTCTCTTTGTTCTGATTCTTAGCTCCACCTTGGATCTTTTTCGTAATCGATGGCTTGTATTGCAAGCTTTTGAGGAAGGCTTCTTCAATGACTGCGCGATTTGGAACTTGTGGAACGAGCACTGGGTAGTGCTTATTGAGCTCCATCAAAATGCGCTCTGCATTAAGAAGAGATGAGTCCTTCTCCCGAACACATAATTGGATTATTAGATCAAATTGATTATCAGGACTTTTATTTGCAATGACGGGCTGGTATCTATTAACAAACCCGCGCAGGATGCCTAGAACTTTCTTTCCGCCATCGGTTTCAGCTTTAATACTCTGATGGTTATCCCCTCTGTCGAACACTCTCTTAACAGATAAATCATAAGCTTGGTTTATCTCCTCGTATGGAAAAAATGACACAGCAATTACTTTCACGTTGCAGTCATAAGGAAGATAGTCTTCCTTTAATTGGTCAAACCACTCAAATAATTGCTTTCTTTCACGAAACTGGTGATTATTCCTGTCGACAATCACTGCCTTTATACCGTCCTTTCCTAATAATTCCAATGACTTTTTCATTAGCATGCACTTGTCTTTACCTGTGATATCATCATTTTGAACATGTCCCCAGCTCTCCGGATAAAGATTTTTCAATGTTAGCGCTGTTGTAGTTTTTCCACATCCGATGGTAGCGATAGGAAAGAGGAGGAACTTTGTATTATCGTCTACCTTATCATAAGAAACTGCATTTTTCAGTTCGAGTTCTTCAAGCTTCTCATGATTTAATATTTCGAGTCCAGAAAATCCATAATGGTCCAAGAACATTTTGCGCAGTCTAATAATCCCAACATCTTTCATGTACTCTTCGCAAAGTTTTGGGTCCTTATCTAGGATAGGAATGACGAAATCTAAATATTTGTTTGTGATAAACTTGTGCCTCTTGAACTTGAAGACACGAGATTTTGTTTTAATGTAGTCTTTGGTCACTTCCCTCCATTGTCTGTACATTAAGTATGGCTCTTCGAACTTAAACTTGAAAAAGAACGTATTTCCACTGGATGTCTTGCATCTGATAACAAAACCCTCGATTTCTGTGTCATTGTATGAGCCTGTTTGCATACACTGCTCGAGAAATTCTCTCAAAGAGGTGATATCAGTCTTTGTGAAATACTCAATACTATTGAAGCCGTAAGTGTCAGCAAATTCACGCACATCACTCATCGGTAATGTCAAAAATTCCGTCTGGTTAAGATTAATGCCATGTAAATATAGCCCTGCTTTGTCCTTCTGATATTCCAAAATATGCTCTTCAAAGCTATCATCGCAGTATTCTGCAACTGCAGTAGCATTCATTTCATATAGCTTTTTAGCAAGCGTAATTGGTTCAATTCCACGAGCTTTGAGTTGTTGGCGTAAAAAGGTTTCACCTGCAAGTGCATGATTTCGGCAATCATCTTCCCTTGGCCCTGTTGAATGCTTCGAACACACTATTAAGGTTCCGTCTTCCAATCCTGAAATAAAAATAATGCATCCATTTTCCTTCACTGTGATCTCATAGGGTCCCTCGGTGTTTTTAGTAAGCCATTCCCATCTCGTGAAAGAGACCTCATCGATGTTAAAGAATTTATCATAACCGCGAACGACAATTCGAGGATTTTTAACATCATCGGAAATAAATAAGCCACGCGCATTAGATGGAAGATGCGTACTGCTTTTTCCGTAGTCCCATTCGTTGAATTTCCAACTTATTACATGAGCTTGGCTATTGAAAATTTGGCATGTTCTTTTGTAAGCTTTACCCCGCTTCTCAAGGTTAGAAGCTGCCTCTAACTCTTCGCAAAGCTTTGTAACTGAGCTCTGCAACTCTTCCCGCATCGCTCAAACAAAACGATTGTTTCTTTTGCTGTATGAAACCAATTTGAATCTGTTTATTGGCGATGAGCTCGTCAAATGATGAAAAAAAATTCACGTGAGACAAATTTAATATGCCTTTTAACGATTATCATATATTCCCGTTCAATCATGACTTACATTTGTGCTAAATAAGGCATCCTTGAACAGGTTTCGAGACACTGAAGATGGCACAGGTTGATGTCGATGAGGCAGATGTCCTCATACTTAGGGAAAATCTGGACCGGGCGACTCAATTGATGACCAAGATTAACAGCTCTCTAGATAAAATAGGGACGACAACCACTCAATCCAGCAAACTGTTCACACCGATTTTAGTATCCAATACGAGATTGAACATATTGCAGAGAAATATCGAGAGTAGCATTGATTCTGTATCCTCTATTCGTGATCTCGCTAACGATGCTTCCAAACATGAAATGATATTAACACAGGGTATCGAAAAAGTTCACCTTAAAGCTTACCTCAAGGCTATTCACAAATTAGACGATATTGTCGAGGACATGAGTAACCCAGACCAAAATGACGTTGACTCATCAGAATTCCAAGGCGTTAGAACCCACCTGCAACAGCTTGTGCAATCTAGTGAAGGAAACTTGAAGACATATTTCACTAAGATACTTAACAAAATTGGGCCATTTGATCCGCAGATTAACATGAATAAAAAAGAGCCGTTTCCGTATTATGAAGATAGTGATTTATTACAATTGACGGTGATGCTAGACTATTTTGACAATTCTGCAAGATCTTCAATCACCGAGCTGTTAGTCAATAATCGGACACAGAATATAACTAAGAGTTTGGCATTCTTGGAACCGTTTACAAAGCAAATTACTAGCAATGAAAATGCACCATATCGCAAAGGCAGCAGCGGTATAATCAACTACACTGAAGCCCTAATTGGTTTTATAGCCAATGAATTCACGCTAAGTGAAGATCTGTACAGCAAGCAAGCCAAAAGTCAACAGTTAGTCTTTACGAAAATAATGCAACCCATTTTAAACAATTACGTCAGAATTGTGAAACTAAACCTTGAACTTATAAAGAAAAATGTTTCGAACGTTGGGCTTTTTAGCTTCGAACTAAATGATTGCATCAACAGTGTATTGAAAAACCTCCGAGGGAAGCCGCTTAGCAATTACGCTCCTCTATCGTCCTGCAGCAATGAGGCCAAATCGATATCTCAATCTCTATTCAGAGAGTTGGCCAAGTACATTGATGTTAAAGCTACTTCACTATCTCAACTTCCAACTGACAATGGTGTGACCGAATCAACTGTGGATATAATGTCTAGATTGCGAAAATTCAGCGAATACAAGCAAGGGTGTTTGAATGCTATTGATGGAATGACCCGTGAGTCATGGTTACCTAAACAGCATAACGAGAAAGAGTTTACATTGCAAGGACAATTAGGACCTCATGATTCGCAGATGCTGCTTTCGTGCTTTTTCAGCGATTGTATTGATTGCCTTGTAGTATCCTTAGAAAGGCAGGCACAAAAAATCTTAATGCCTCATCAGGAACCAGATATTGCAAACGCCAACAGCTCTAGGAATACCCACAAACAGCGTATCGGGTTTTTCCTGATAACAAATATTACTTTGGTTGAGCAAATCGTAGCACGCTCGGAGCTAAACTCAATTCTTGGCGAGCTCGGAAACAATAGGCTGGAAAAACTAAAAAAGCGCTACGTGGATTATTTTATAGCTGATTGGAGAGTGTTGACGTCCAACTTGTTAGACGCTGTGTTTGTGGACAGCACAGGTAAAATTTCCTCCAAAGACAAGGATCAAATTAAAGATAAATTTAAAAAGTTTAACGATGGATTCGAAGAGTTGGCTTCAGAATTCAAGCATTTTCGTATCTCAGATCCTGCAATGAAAAAACTGTTAAAAACCGAAATCATATCACTGGTAATGCCCTTGTATGAGAGATTTTACGGGAGATACAAAGACTCCTTCAAAAATCCTAGGAAACATATAAAGTATACTCCCAATGAGTTGATGTCTGTACTAAATTCGCTAGGGAGGTGAAAAATGTATCTATATAGAGTTAAGCACGATTGAAGGTTTTGCATTTCTTAAAGAAAAATCAAACCTTTGATGATAAGTTGACGACCAGTATGACGAAAAATACATAATGTCGGTCATCTTGTCTGATTGGAAAGGAATAGATGATTCCGAGATAGTTGCGTTGCATAGAAGCTTGCAATAAAACATTGTCAGTCAAAAATAAAAGAAAAAAAATCTTCCCTTGCTAACTAAAAATGTCATAGATCATGAAGACTATTACAGTATAGCCGATGAAGTGTGCAATATTTTTGCACATAACTAGTCTATTTGGTAATTTCCTCAGAATTGCTAGGCCGTTCCATTCCATCTTGAGCTCTCACCACCTGCTTGTGTTGAGGACTCGAGCTATGGCGTTTGACCTCGGAACTGTCATCAAGACTTTGTTCCGAGCTTAAGGTCGCTCCAGAGCTTATAATTTCTGTGGATGTTTCGTCTGTTCTTTCAGGAGTCTCCGTGCCAGCAGGAACTCTAAACGCTTTCTTGAAGTCTTCAAAGACATCATTACCATCTGCTACATTAAAAGAGTAATATCTGCTCAATATGGGTGACATTGGTGCCTCGTTCTGCAATGGATGCCATGCATTAGAGTTTCGATCATAAAGAGCCGTTATATCCACAGAGACTTCTGTAGGTGAATCTGCATACCCTGTTATCGATTCCTTTGACTGCAAGAAAGTATCCATAGTTTGATTTGTTTTTGAGTTCAAAAGTGGTTCCATATTTGTAATTCCATGTGTATAATAGCCGCGTGTTGTGTCCATTGAAGATCGAGGTGATGCTGCGGCGGATGAATTTTGACTTCGAGGAACGTAGTCCTCAACTCCACCATCAGAACCGCCCAGTATATCGTTCATGTCATTATATGTATCACTAGAATTTTTTATCGTAGATGGTAGATTATCTTGGAGGCTGCCTCGCCTGCTCATATTCAGAGCCACGCTCAATGGTTTCAATTGCGGTGAATTAGGCTTTAAAACTGATATCGGAAGATCAGACGACCCAGGAACAAATCCCTGAAATGAAAAAGAAGATGCTATGTCGCCACTATCATCACCTAATGCGCCTGAGCGACCCTGTTTCGCAGTTTTCTTTCCTGATGTAACGGAGTCAGCTGCGGTGATTTTAAACTGAGGAGGTGAGAAATTTGATGGTATACCGTCAGCCGACATTACATCTTCATAGCTTGGGGGGTTTTTTGGAGCGTTCTTGTGTCCCATTCCTTCGTGGTCAAAGTTAATCATTGGTGGAGGTGAAAAGTCAGCATCAAAAGGAGGAGGCTCAAAGCTCGGCTTCCTCAACAAGTGGATAGGTCGAGCTAAAGGAGAGGATATAGGCGACAAAGGAATGGCCTGGGGGGAAACTAATTCTGGTTGCAGATGCTCAGGTTGATAGATATTAGATTTCAATTCAGGGGAGTTTAATATACAATCATCCACATTTTTCTGATGTTCATCTGGTTTTTGATTAGAAGTCTGTGAATTATGGCGGTTGTTTTGAATAGGAGTCAATGACCTCGGAGAGAAGGGCATACGTTCCACTAATGGATGTACCTCTGGAGACAATACAGGAGAGTTCAAAATCTCTTTGGGGAAATACAAATTAGAAATATGGTACAGATTGACTCCCAAGTCACCAAATTGGGAAGAATCTCCACCAGGAATACCTGCATGCGTATCATAGCTTGGAAGTAAAGTATTTGCATGAGAACACAATTTATGCAACACGTGAATAGGTGAATCAATGCTTATTTCGTAGTGTTTCCTTTTACCATCTACCATTCTGGATAGACGTAAACAAATCTTAATCCAATGGTTTGATTTGATGTTCTGGTATGAAGTGTCTGGATGAATACGCTGTTGTACATTCAACCGTTCGGGGATGAAAACCTGATATTCGAATTCCTTGGAAATAATATCTCCATTTCTCTCATCAACTAATAAATTCCCCAAGTTTTTTGCCTTCGCTAAGTTAGCTCCATTGGGTAGATCTTTTAGTGGTGCAGCCTTATGCTCAGCCAAAAGGAATTTCTTCGTCGGCTCTAGTCTATGAACTTTTTTGTTCTTGCAATAATACTCTAGAGTTTCAGTCAAATAAATCCTTATACGATGTAAAGTGACCTTATCCATGGGAGTAACACGAAATGCAATGGGTAGGAACGCATCCAATACTATATCTTTAGAAGCGATAACAATATCGTAGTGTAACTGATTTTCCCAATCACGAGAGATAGCAATAGGCTCGGTTTCTTCAACGGAAGAATCAGACTGGGTTCTGACAATCTTAAGCGGATACCGGGTATGTATATTACTTTTGAACGCCCCTGTCCTTTCGACTGACACCTGTAAAAAATATTCAACAGACCCAAAAGAAGCTTGAATAGTTTCAGGGCATGACAGGGGAATGGGTTGCTCGAACGAATAAATATAATCACCAGGCTGGAAAATGAAAGGTTCTGCTCCCATAGAGGTTTTCGAGAAAATAGAGTTGCTATCACTTCCGTTCGAAAGTGTTGATGTGAGCAAATCTGATAACGCATTTGTGTTGGATCGAGATCTCTGCTGCGCCGCATGATGATCAGGAGAAGCTGCTCGACGGAGAATGTTGCCGATCGGTAACAAAGCGTTACCTGGTTGGTGCTTATTCTGAGTTGGAGATGTCGTGGGATTCAAACTCATGGTGCTCACGCTAACGTCTTTCTTTTTCAGTGGACGATAAAGTGAGGCGGAACTACCTTTCAACAAGTCGTCCGGTTCGCAACTACTACTGTTTTGAACATGATTACTGTCAACTTGGAAAAAGGGCCATGTGTGGTTCACGATATCGACCGATTCCATGAACTCCTGCTTCTTTGGCGGAATCCCTTCGGGCCATTCCGTTTTAGATACTCCTTTGAAGTTTAACGAGATCGTCTTGATTTTGCTAGGCTTCAGTACCCTCAATATGAGCGATCCTCTGAGTAATCCAGGAGGCCGCTCAGCCCACTGATATTGCTCAAATCCCTGCAGGAATACTACTGGTTCAGCGAGCTGAATGTAGATTTGGACCGACGTTGTCTGGCTCAAAGGCCGAGCATTCGACGGGATATCCAGATCTTTATCAACTGGAAACACCGGAGAGTTCACAGGGTAGAGGTTATCGTTCATTTCGATTCCTTTTTCGTTATAGCTCTAACTAAGATAAGGAAGAGGATCATATCCAAAACGGCGAAAACTTCGCTCTGCACGCGGGCTTCCCTCACATGGCCAAAAAATAAAAGCAAGGAATAGAACGGGACATCAACAGATTTGAAGAAGATCTTTCGAAGATTTAATATATTGTCAGTATTTAAAGAGATAAACCCTACTATATTATATTTAGGCTTTGGTTCTTGAAGTTAACGTGGCTTTGTTACAAAGCATTCCAGAAGTACTGAAAGATAGTTCACAGTACTCACGTGCTTTCCTTCTCGCCGATCGTAGAAGTTGGAACCAGAAGCTGTATTGTATCTTTCAGGAGTTCTACGTCTGGCCGGCTCTCTTCTACAACACCACTTAGTAGCTTATTGACTTTTATCAGATCATAGTAGTTTTCGTAAATGGTATTTTTGATAGTGTTATTAGTTTCTGTTTCTTTGGTCAGTAGCGTGTTGTGTATGTGCACCAGCTCAGCAAGAGTTGATTGCTTGATGGGCTTGTCTACCGGAGTAGGTGCTTCGGTATCTTGTTCGTCGCTTGTTTCACTTTCCGGGTGCTCGACTTCCAAATTGGAGTCCTCCTGGCCTTCAGATTCTGCTTTGGGCTGGTTTAGGTGATAGTACTGCTGTAATAGCTTCCTTTTATCCTTATCAACCTTTATCTTCAGTGGCCTTTTGTGGGTTATTTGTTCTGCCATGTTTAGTCTTGTCTTGATGCCCTTTTTTAAGAAGCAAACATCATCGAGCATCGTTTATCAATTAGCAAATTGTGACAAAACAAAACACACAATCGGGAAGTGAAAAACACACAACTTATTAGAAACACATCTTCATCGAAGCTCTCGCAAACTTGGTACTGAATTGATAGACGTTTGCGGCAGATTCTTCAAAGAAGCATATAGCAAAATTCCCATAATACAGATTTCTGGCTGATGCGCTTCAGTAGACCTAAAAAGCAGCAAGCGGTGGCTCTAACGCCTTCTCAAAGAATAAATGGGGACCAGTTGACTAATGATGCATCCTTGAAGGCTGCGCAGGCTATATTCAAGATGCACACACCTACTGTAACGACAACGAATGTTCCAAAACCAGTTGCAAACCCGAAGGAAAGACCACAGGTTAAGCCTTCGAGAGGACGATCTCAAAAGGTCTCCAGCGTTAAGAAAACTAAGCCAGTTTCTCATCCGAAGTTAGCTTCTCCAATCCGCGAAGTATCTGCTACGGCACAAGCAGCTGCCGCACAAGCAGCTGCTGGAAAAGCGCAAGAGGACTTGGTACAAATCGAAAGCCAACTAAATCTGCCTCCTAAAGAGCCAAATTATTTGACACTGCCTTATTTCAGACCAAATGGTAATTTAAGTTCGAGTACGAACTCCAGGAGTGGTTCATTTCATAGTCAAATGTCCGCACGCAGCGGATCCTCCGTGGGCTTGGACGAGATCGTTGCCAAACTTCAAGCCAACGGAGACCACTCATCTTCTGTGAGCTCATCCCCAAGGAGATCCAATGATTTCAATCAATCTTCCACAAAGACACGGCATCTGGGTGATCACTTCACGCCTTCGTCTGCACACATGGCAAGTGTTGAAGAATTGCTTCACAGAAGAAGGAACTCTGACCAGGAACACCCTTTTGGTCCACCTACTACAGATATTAAATGCAATGCAAATTTTCGATCAAATGCAGGTGAGACTGACTGTAGTCTAGCATCCTCTCCTTCAAAATCTGCCGAAAAGTTCACAATTCGTCCATCTAGTAACAGAAGCCTGAGTGGAAGAGTACCGCCACCAAAAGAGTTTATAGAAGATGGTACAGAATCAGTTTCTTCGGTAGAGTCATCTCGTTTATCAGAATTACCTACAATTAATGACGAAGACTTAAGCGATATTGATTTATTGGAATATGGTCACTCTGGAAACATTGACGATTATAGACACCATCCTGGAAGTTCTGCTAGTGACCAAGATCGTCTATCCGTCGAATTAGACTCGAGTGAGCTGTCATATGATGCCCTAAGCAAAATACCACATCAAATTCAATATAGAGGAACACTTCCTGATTTGATTCCTAACCATAAGAGAAGTACCAAGATGAGCAAATTCAAATCACTTTTCGGTAAAAAACAGCAACCAGAAGATAATGAACTACAAAAATATAATATTGTGACGAAAGATGATGTGACGCTTGTCAAAACTGGCCAACCCGTCAAATTCAAAACAACAATGAGGAAAGCAAGTCACGAAAATGAACCCGATATTTCCAGTGAAAGTGAGAAAGACGGTAGCAGTTCAGAAGAAGACGTCCCTGGCAAAGAAAATATCAAGAGAACCAAGAAAAGAGTACGAATTGGTAGACATATTAAACGGGCGTCATACCACCATAATTCTCATAGAGCGACGTTCAATGAAGACAAGCCTTGGAAAAGTCATATCGATATCGGGTTTGTTACACAGGCCGAACGTAAGAGATACGAGGGAATGTGGGTTAGCAATCGTAATTGCTACTTAGAATTACTACCTTGGTGGAGTGACGTACGAGAAGAAGAGATTCCTGAAGAGGGTTTAATCCTTAACCTTGTCGTTTCTGATATTTGGTCACGGAGCAATTTACCACAAGACAGACTTGCGGCTATCTATAATATGGTAGATATAAGAAAGGATGGTACGCTTAACCGTAAATCTTTCATCGTTGGGATGTGGCTTGTGGATCAAAGTCTTTACGGCCGAAAACTTCCAGCTACAATCGATCAACGTGTATGGGAGAGTGTCGACAAGTACATGATAGGTGTACCGCCTCAAGCCAAGCACAGAGCGGAACAGAAACGCAAGCACAAGAGCTTGAAGAAGGAGATGAAAAGTCTCAAGAAGGATTTAAAGCATGTTCAACTTTAATGAAAATAAATAAATAAAATCCACGAATGATTTTCTTTTTCACCCTGAGGGCGCCATCACTCCGCGTTCAGCGTGCTTGCTCCAAATTGACAACAATGTTCGCTTCATATGCAATACGCTCTGAATGTAGCATGCTGCTCGGCGACTATTCTCCTCTAAAGAGGAGGCTTTCTATAAATGTCTATTATAAATGGCGCGACACCTTCAAAAAGTCATGTCAAGAAGGGCGATTGAATGCTTTATGTCTTCAGCAGAGTTAAATGCACAAAATAAAAAGACATTTAAAAGATGTTACGACATATGCTGGATACATATTGATAAAATTAGACCAACACATGACTTTCGAGTATGGCGAAAAGGTACAGGCAAGATAAAATGCCGTCAAAGTTCGAACTCTTTAGCGAAATGCGTGTTATCCTTCAAGAGCGACGTGGGTTTTGTGAATAACAAACTAAATTCAATAATCTTGGGAGAGGTCGGTAGTAAGTCAATTAATCATCTACGCAATATACGGTAATCAGCCATTATGTCAACCTCCTATTTGGCAAGATAAAAGAAATACTACACCATCTTAAAATACGTTGCTTCTTTGAAAGTGTTTCTCGATCTTTACTGCTCACAAAGCTCTGGTAAATCAGTCTATCGTTAAAGAAGGTCTCTTTCCTGGGACCGAATCCATCTGAAATTTTAACCGATCTCATTGTGGTTGCCAGGTTCGTTCATGCTCGTTTAGGTCGATATTTATGGATTTCATTGGAACATAAAATGAGCCAGGCGCAGAGATGGTACCAACTCCATACTAGGTGATCATGGATTCTATTGTACCTCACTGATTTCAGAGTTCTCTTGAGGCAACTGAGGTAGATGCAATTGCAATAGTTCTGCGACTCGCTTACCCATGACGCCAATTGCAATCAAAATTAGACAAGAAAAGAACATAAAAGAAGAAAAGACGTGGCTACTACATGGTAACAAAATGATTATCTGACAAGATTATTCGGCTAATCAATGACGTGCACTAAAAATTCACCAATTTTTACAAAAACTTTATGACAAGCATGCTTGTCACTACTTCTCAATCTTAAGAAGTGCTAAATCAAAGTTTTAGAGAAAATCTTAAGATGATGCATGACGAGTGGACAGTCGTGGCTTCTAAATAAGACTTCGATGGAGAACACAGATCATTTTCGTACAGAAAATTAAAGTGGAAGAAGAGAGACTCTTCTAGGCCAGCAAAACTTACTTCAAGTGCAAAACACAGTTAGAGACTGTAAGCACTAAAAATGGTCATAGGGTTCACCTACCGTTTTGGCATCTGACAAATAATTTAATGCTGGAACAGACAATTTGTTAAATATTTCACTAAACGTGCAACAGGAAAACTAGCAGCCCAAAGAAATTCCTCAGATATGTGGCTACAGTCTTCGATGTGATCGTATTATGTTTCCAGGTCTTAACGCTGATTTGTGAGTGTAATCCATTGTGGATTTTAGTTTATAAATAGAGTTCCGGAAAAGCGAAATCGATTTATTTCCGGATCGTATTTTTCTTTCTTGGCGCGAGTTCTTTATGAAATATAATTGAGATCTGGAAGGAAAGAGGTGATAATGTTCAGAGTATTAGGTGCTTTAACCGGCGCTGGAACGCAAGCTCCTATCTCCCAAGAGGAGCGGACTCAAATGATTTTAGGGCAAGCTCATGACTTTGAAGTTGCGTTGCAAGCTATGGATTATGTTTTAGACGACCACGCCGAAAAAGGTCTTCAGTTACTTGTGGATGATAAGAAAGATGGTAATACTTGCACAATCAAGGTTCTTGCTCGTGGAGTTATTGAATTTTTGGAAGCGACCTTGGGATTTGAAGCAAGCGTCATGAAAAAAGCCGCAGATACCCTTTCTGAGGCAGAACAGCTTTCTGTGAAAAGTAGGCAATACTACCAAAAGATAGATCTGAAAACAAGTTCTCTGTACCCACCGGGAACAGAATATGCAGTTACCTATACTGAAGCCTGTTTACTGCATGCACTATTAATGCTATTCAGTGAAAGTATGGTAGAAAGCGCGAAAGCATTGTTCAAGCTGAGAAGGGCGTATCATATGTTGCAAGAAATCTTGAATGACATTAAAAATGCTGAATTGGCAAAGAAGTCACCTATGTACGCTCAGAAAGTCAATGATTCGACAGCCTCATTTATCTCGGCCGAGACCACATTCACGTCTATCGATGTACCCTATCGATTAACTCCTGAAGAGCAGCAGGATAGGGACTTACTTGATCTTGCTGAAAAAGTGTTTCAGATGCGTGGAGAGAGACTTCACGGGGCTCACATTGGTAATTCTCCAGCTGTTGAGAGGCTTAGAGCAAGCCTAGGTCTAGATGCCCTAAAGAATTTGCCTAAAGAAGAAGCTGCTGCTACTAGCCTTTCTAATGTTGATGAAAATCAAGCAACGATCGATGAATTTATTCACTCTGGTGTTAATTTATGTTTCGGAATACTACAAGTTGTTTTATCTCTAATTCCGCCAGCTATTGGTGCGGTTCTATCGGTTGTTGGATTCCGTGGGTCTAGAGAAGAAGGCTTGAGAATGATTTGGAAATCAACCAAGGACCGAAACATTCATGGAGGGATTGGCTTGCTGTCCTTGTTGTTTTACTACGAGGGGCCCTTCAGTTTTACTGACGTGGATTTTGATATACCTTCTACAAGTGAAACCTTGAAGAAAATTGAGTCTGGAGAGATGGACAAACCTACCCTCTTGCATCCAGGTAAAGTTCTCGAGAATGCTCTTTTACAAGCAAGAGCAATCTTCCCAAATAGCGCACTTTGGCTGCTACAGGAAGCTCTGATGCTTTCATCTGCAGGTCGCCTACAAGATGCTGTTGATTTGATGGACTCCATTGACGCCAGTAAAATTGAGATGAAACAAGTTAAAGCGTTAATGATATTCAACCGTGCAACGACTTTGATATTTCTGCATCAATTTGAAAGAGCTGCAGAAGATATGCTTTCTTTAATTGATATAAGTGAATGGTCAAGTGCTCTCTATACTTTTTTCGCAGGTTGCTGCTACCTGGAGAACTACCGCATGTGCCAAATGAAATTTCGAGATGAAGAAAAGATGAGTTACTACAAAGAGCGTGCCACCACATTGATTTTTGAAGCACCTAAAATGGTTGGCAGAAAGAAATTTATGGCAAAGAATCTACCTCTAGATAAGTTTTTGTTAAGAAAGGTTGACCAATTCAAACAATTTCAAAAGACTCTGGAGATTGAGGACCCCTTGGATTCCATTGGTGTTTCTCCTGTGCATGAGTTAATGTACTTCTACAGAGGTTATAATAGGATGCCCAAGGAAAATTTAGAATTGTCCCGGAAGCTTTTAACGGAATACCATAATCCTGTTATCGATGTACATGATCCAGATCAGGAACTAATTAAAAATCTACTTACAGCAGTGACGTTGAGAAGACTCGGCCAAGTAGAGGAAGGGTGTGAAATTTTAGATCAGAAAGTTCTTCCTGAAATTTTTACAATGCAGCCCAATGGCAAAATCAAGTACATTAAGAAGACGGAAGATCCATGGGTATATCCATCGGCTTTGTATGAACGCGCCCAATTTACCTGGAAATTAAAGGGCAGGGAAGGCCTGGAAGAAATCAGGACTTGGCTGGTAAGAGCGCAAAACTACGCTGACGATTATGAGTTAAGTACAAGAATCGGAATGGAGATTAAGGCTGCTATTGATAGATTTGAAGATATCTGAGGAAAGATTGTCCAGAGAATTGTCCAGAGAAATGTCAAAAGCAGTTCATCTTGAGAATTTATTTACGTCATAAATAACGAATTAGAACACGTATCATTGAATTCGGGAACTCTGAGTCCACATCGTGATGACATTTAACAATTCATTCACATTTGAGTGATACAGTATCTTTAGAATGCAGAATGAGACTGAATATGTGAGTGACTATGAAGACGAAAACGATGCATTTCTAGATTTCGAGAGCTATTACAGCGTAGAAGACGCAGATTTGAATGGATTTAAGGATGATTCAGATTTCGAAATCACTAGTGACATTAATTCAGATGACGAAAGCGACAATAGAATTGGTTACCCAATATTCACACAAAATTCAGGAATCTCTGGAAAGAAAAGTAGCCTGAACGGCTCTGAAGAGAAGAATTTACCAAAATTAAACTATAACTGTTTGACGACTGACCAGATATATCAGCTAATGCTCAATCGAATGGAAGACTTGCAGCCGATTTTTAATATTCCTTTGGAAGAAATAATGGTATTACTACAGAAATACAGTTGGAGCGAAGAGAGATTATTAGAGTATTGGACAGGGGATATGGATAAAGTGTTAGTCAATTCGGGTTTGCGAACGGGCTCACCAAGTAAAGTACAGCGTGGGGTTAAGCATCATGCCAAATTTATGTGTCACATATGTTGTGAAGCAGAAGAAAGAGAAACATTTACTCTCGAGTGTGCTCATGAGTACTGCTTAGATTGCTATAAGCACTACATTCAGGATAAACTAGCGGATGGGAAGATAATTACTTGCATGAGCTGCGACTTAGCACTAAGAAATAAGGACATAGATAGAATTATGGGAGATAAATCCAGCGAGAAGCTAATTCTTTCTTCCATCAAGGGATTTATTCAGAAGCACAGCAATCACTACAAATGGTGCCCGTTCGTGGACTGCAATTACGTGATTCAGGTTGGGAACATCTCTTCACTTTCAGAATTTCCTCGATTCCACATGTCTCCTTATGTGGTTTGCGATAATAAGCACAAGTTCTGCTTCCAATGTGGGTTAGAATCACACTCACCCGGTGATTGCCATGTGGCAGACGTCTGGGTAAAAACCGCACAAGCCGAATCTGCCAATCTCAACTGGGTGCTAAAAAACACAAAGGAATGCCCTAAATGTGGTGTTAACATTGAGAAAAATGGAGGGTGTAATCATATGACATGTAAAAGTTGCGCCTATGAGTTTTGTTGGATATGTGAAGCCTGCTGGAAGGATCATGGAGGCAGCTACTATGAATGCACGCGATTCAAAAAGGAAGACAAGAGCGATGCCGTCGAATCCAAAGGTTCGTTACGTAAGTACACGTTTTACTACAGGCTTTTTAGTGAGCACGAAAATTCTGCCAAGTTGGACTGGAATTTAGGGCAAACGGTAGAACAGAAAGTGAGAGCTTTGCAGGAGAACGTGGGAATCTCTTGGATCGAGAGTCAATTCCTCCCCGAAAGCATTAGAGCATTGATCGAGGGAAGAACGACATTAAAATGGTCGTTCCCTGTAGCATTCTATTCAGATCCTTCCCACAATCTAACCAAAATATTTGTGGACAATCAGTTTCTTCTAGTGAACGCTGTTGAAGACCTCTCACAACTATTGCAGATAAAGGAACCCAAGAAAATTATGGAGAAAAAGCTGGATTTCTACAACAAGGCAAGATTTGTAAAAAGCAGGGAAAATGCACTGATAGAGTGTGGACGGGACTTATTATGTAAGGGAATATGTGTTCCCCAAAAATAGGCTACTTTTTCGTTATTTACGTGGATTCTATAGAACCTGCTTTTCTACGTTTTATAGTACATTTAATATTTGTTGGTTACCTGAATCTGTCCTTCAATAGCCTATCAGGGCCAACTTCTGCATATTCTTGTTTACCAACCCACAGTTGATGAAAGGTACCGAGACTAGATAATATGCTTCCTCCTAGCCACGACTGATATTGTCTTTCTCTTGGATGGCCTGTGGTAAGTATCCTGAACTTTAGTGCTGGCAGTTTTTTGTTTAATTCAGTCATTAGACGATCGGTTAATCCTGTAATGGACGATGACCCACCAGTAACAACAACATTATGAGCCAAGGTCGCCCGCAGGTCAACATCGGTGGCCATTATAGCCCCATGTACTAAATCTGCTAGGCCTGCTATGGGATTGACATCATCAGATGTATCATCTATAGGTCTTTTACCATTTTCGTTGGGAAGGTCTGAGGAAATTGCACCGTTCACATCATCTGGACCTGGGGTGGACTCGATGGTTCCTTCTTTTTCCTTATTATTAGTACCGGGCTTGGTCCTTTTTAGGGGAACATAATCGTTGTGCCAAGTTTCCACAACACCGTCAGTCGACTCCGGCCATCCTTCAGGGATACTCTCTTTGATTGGTTTGAATAGTTGCTCTGCAAAACCGTACCGCGTGAAGCTGTCAAAAACTAGATGTTCTCCCCATGGTGCCTCAATAGATCTTTTAGTGGTGGACTCTAATTCAGACTTGAACTTCTCTAGGTTCACAGGAGAAATTTGAAACATTGTCTCCTTGCATTCTTGAAGGAAACCCCTGCTATTTGCAAAATCGTATAAGGACTGATCCACGTCGTAATCAAAAGTTTTTTCCACAAATTCTGGACGTCTCTTCGCCACTTGGAATAGAGGTATTATTCTTCTGGGCTCGAGTTGCTTAGCAATAAGTGCATTCAAAAATTTTCCAGCTAAAAAGTTCCGGGTCGAACTTTTAGATAATGTCATACCATCTACCACAGGGCTAACACTGCAGACGTCATGCCCAATGTCAACCACTAGACACGTCGGTCTCCCCATGGCGAAGGACACGCAAGTTGCAGTGGGCGCAATATAGCAGGCCTCAAATTCCATTCCCTCAAGCAGCACTTCTAGAGACTTCTTTCTATTTGCGTCGGTGTTCCAGATGGGCTCAGTTAAAAATGCAGGAATACCCTTGGTCGATTCAAATTTCAGTTGATCGTTAATGGCCCACGACCATTGCTCCTGGGCAGCATCCCAATCAATGACGGATCCATTCTCGAGAATGGGCCGTATTTCGTAATCTTTCCTTGGGATACCAATTGATTGCTCGCCAAAAATTTTCGACGCCTCCTGCTGTTCAGTCTTATAATTACCATAAGAGGATGGTAAGATCACCTGTGGGCAGTCAGTTCCGGAATATCCAATGTTTGTAGTATAAGAACCAGGGTCAATGATAACTGCAGATATTTCGTCACCACCATAGACTTGAAGGGCTGGATTAGACATCGTGACGTGATAGAGAGCTGCTCTTTTGTCCTTCGTTTTTTTTTTTGGAAGGTGAATTCTGGAATAATCAACTTTTCATTTCTCTAGATACAGCGTAACGTTTATTGTGATATTTTTTGAATTTACAGACTAGAAGTAAGTATACAAAATGGAATATTTATGTGTCGTGATGTGATCGAGTTGATTATAGAGAGTAGAATTTCTTATGCGGTACCAAGATTAATTCAATTCATTGATATACCTTCTCCAGCAGGTGATCTGCAGTGGCATGACTTCATAGGCACCTCACTTCGCAATCCAAGGCATCAATGATAGTCTCTACTTCCAATTTTTTTCTTGCCTCATGAACCCATTCGTTGCATAGCACACGTGGCCAACCCTTTAAGTTGACAACTTCCTCAACGGCCTTGTCGAGTTTTGCAACTTTTAGGTTCTCTCCGACACGGGCAATTATACTATCCATGTCGTTCTCGATTGAAGAGCCAGATTTATTGAACAGGAAGAGGCTAAAAAACTTAGCAGATAAGTGACCTAGTATACCAGAGTTTGGTGGAAGTAATGACGCGGTTTTTAAGTCTTCTTGCAATAGAAACCATCTGTTATACAACTGTTCGTTTGACAGAATCTCTTTATGAGCAACAAGTTCGTCTAGTTCGGAGACAATCACGTCTAGTAATTGAGGAGTTTTTGTACAGCACTTGTGAGGCTTTCCAGGTAAAACGTCGCATAAGGTCTTGAGTTGACTTAGCTCCTTGTCTAACTGGACGCTGCGCACGTCTCCTGACTGCAAACGGTCCCTGATTAGGGTAGTTAAAAGAGTTAACCTAGTAAGCACCTCGCTTTTCATAACAAAAGCATCCACTTTGTCAACAACTTCAGAAAGGCTAGCTACACTGGTATTCAGTTCTTCCAACTTTGCCAATCTACCCTGTCTTTCTTGATCTAGCTTTTCACTCAAGATCTTGTTAAACTCCTCTACTTGCTTGATAGAAAGCAACGCGACCTGGTTGGATTGCTTCGCCAAGAGAGCTTGTTCGTTGGCCTTGAGCGCATTAGCCAGCTCTTCTGAAGAATGCTTTTCAAGTTGCGCCTTGAAAATGCCGAATTCATGGAGAAATTGCTTCGTCAACTCAACTTCTTTGGCCTTGAGTCTAACTTCGTATGCCTTTTCAATTTCGATGGAAGCTTCTCCGTATTGCTTTGCTGCGATTTCCGAGAGATCCTGCTGGAAGTTATCGTTGAGCTCCTTCAGAGCTGACGTCAACCTAGAACAAGTGAGAGTCACTGCTTCGTGAGTGTCTTCTGGAAGAAGCAAAGCCTGTCCATTAACGGAATGAATAACCTCGTTAACGGAGTCGATCAAGGGCTGCGACCTGTCATCTCTGGTTTCAACCGAGATCTCCGGCAGTTTCAACATGACCAAAGACTTTTCTAGAGCCTGGGCAGCCTTTGTCTTGGAGCTCACGTGTGGATCGGTCTGGCTCAGCATAGAGCTAGCACCCTCATTAGGGATTTTTTCCACTTTTTTGGTCAACTCGCCAAACTTGAGTTTTAGCTCTTCAAGCGACATCTTCGACATTTGAAGGGTTCCGTCCCTATATGACCCATACAGATCCACAAACGTCTCGGCCAGAGGAACGTTATCTGTGAAAAGTTCTTCAAACTGATCATTATACACTGATAGAGCAACACCTCCCGCGTAAAAGATTGTCGTTGCGACACCGAGATTGACTAAGAAATTCCTCAATGGATGCTTTTTCTTGATAGGTTCACCCGTAAAGGTGGCCATTCCACGTTTTGTAGCATTTAAGACACTCCTAGACCTCAACATCTTCCTATATATTCCCAGATATTACCCTTTGGTTCCCAGTCCATATAAATAACATACCTTTACTAGAGGAAAATTTTGTGATACTTTGCATATATCACTACTCACGACAATATTCCACTTGGCTCGCATTTCATTGGGCTATTAATCATTTTTCCGAAGTGGCTGCTACGATTGGACAACAATCACGTGTATTTTTTCTAACTATCGGAGCTCTGTGCTCACAGGGAATTAGTCACCTTTATAGAAGCTTACAAATTAAGTTAACGCAATCCCGCGTAGCCCGCAACGTTTCCTGTCTCTCCGAATAGCTCTTTGTAAGTCCGATTAATGTGCTCTCTTGCCAAGGCTTAGACATAGGGTCCTTGAATGTACACGTGACTAACGGCGGATCATTCATCTTCGGAAGCTTCCCAAAGTAGTATAGTTTCCTCGTATTTCTTAAATTTCCGCATTTAAAGTTATGCAGGCCAAGTTCTCGGCATGGAACAATGCGATAGAATTACATCACTCGGACTGAAAAAAGTTGAAGGTGCGATCCTCTCCTTTCTTCCTACCCATCCGTTCTTGATATATCGCACCAAATACCATGGATGAGATCATAGAAAGCGTCAATAGCGCCCAAGGGTTGCTTGATCGCGCTGATGAACTCAGACAGCTGTCTAAGACAGGTTGCCTGAAGATGAACGAGAACTTTAGGAAAATGTGTGATCTGTACCACGACCTTAATGAGCAAAAGTATGACAAAAGCTTGCATCTACTGACAGTGTCGATAGCCAACCTTCTTCTACATGTTGAGGATTTCCGGGGACTAGTTTTGAGGGATCAAATGCCTCTGGTTGCTGATGTACAGAAACGCCTTGAAGATAGCGTGCCTCAGATTAAGTGGGAACAGCCTATGTGGCGTATTCTGTTTCTATTAGCCCATGGACAAGCCATACCGATCAGCACAGATTATTTTGACGAAGGCTTGGCGTCCAAAAAGTGCTTGGAGTTGGTAGAGAGAATTCCTTTCACTGAGAGCGAAATTCTTGCTCCTGTTCTTTTTGAATTAGGAAAGTACTGGTATGCACTTTGTTACAACTATGGGTCATTATTTCAATCAAATCGCGACCAGTTTTGGCTTGCTTTGGACAAGTTCAACTCGACGGTCTCCTCCAACTCAGGGATGTTGGAAAACTATTACGATGCGTTGTTGCAACTGTTTTCGTTACTACTACTTTTCCCAGAAGACGAGCTGGTCTCGACGTTCGATATGGTCAAGAACATCATGCATATGCTTAAGCAACAAGTGAATAGGTGGTCGGAGCAGGTTTCCTCCGAGCTTTACTCTCCGCTGGACGAATACAAAATTCCACAGATCCTACAACTCCTAGAGCTGTATATCCACAAATCACCCATATCTGTGCGTGAGCGAGCTGCTCCTTGTTTTTATGGAGGTGATGATTGCAGCGTTGATTTAAAGGAGGAGATCCTGGGACTTCTGGATTCTTCAATTTCTTGTAGACAAACACGCGACGATTTGGCCAATATCCTCATCTCTTTAAATTTGCATATTATCAATACCTCAGAGGGGGGTCATGAAGTGACTCGTCTAGATGCTATAGCAAGCCCTGCAGATTCGATATTCTCACCACCACCAGGACTTAGTAGAGATAATTCCGGGGCTAATGCATCATCACAGTCAACCGTCAGCTTCTCAAACTCCCAAGAAACCGCTGTGGAAGAAAACTGGTCGGATGAAGAAAAGTTTGCTGAAGCTGCCCGCATAATGGAGATCCTTAAGAGACTGAACGAGCTTGGTGTGATTAAGACGGCTGTGCCATAGAACTGCACTATTTAATGAAATACAAACTAGCTATTTGTGTATAAACATTCCAATAATCAATGAAACGAAACATCACCGGAGAGCAGCCACACGTTGGTGTAGTACATGATGTTGCTAGTTGGGGCCTTCTTTTTTAAGTACATAAAAACGTTTCGATAACACTCATAACAAAAAATGTGAGTTAATAATAAAAAGAAGATTACTATGATATAGCAAACTTGATATAACTCCTCGATACTTTCATCGTTTTGAAAGAGAGTCGAAGTTTAACACATATTCCTCATAGTTGAATACATATACATTGTGCACTATGTACGAAAACAGACCTGATGATCCCCTTATAAAAAGTTGGCTTCGCTTCCCATCGTTTCTTATACGCAACTTTGTATAACTCAAAGATTCAACAGATTTAAGCAATAATGATGCAATTTAAGCTTGTTTTATTAGGTGACTCATCGGTGGGTAAATCTTCAATCGTACACAGGTTCGTGAAAGACTCCTTTGACGAGTTTCGTGAAAGTACAATCGGTGCAGCATTTTTGTCTCAGACTATCAAACTAGAAAAGCACGAAGATGTCACGATAAAGTTCGAAATATGGGACACAGCGGGTCAGGAACGTTACAAATCACTGGCACCGATGTATTATAGAAACGCTAATGCAGCACTCATCGTCTATGACGTCACACAGCCGGATTCATTGACCAAAGCTCAAAGTTGGGTTGATGAACTGAAGAACAAGGTTGGGGACCAAGATCTGGTTATATGTCTTGTTGGAAATAAGCTAGATTTGTGCGAGGAAGACGCCCAAGTTAGAGCTGTGGAGAGCAGCGATGCTCAGCAGTATGCTTCTGAGCAAGGATTACTATTCCAAGAGGTTAGTGCAAAAACAGGCACCGGAGTGACTGATATTTTTCAAGCAATTGGAGAAAAGCTTTATGTGCAGAAGAAAGATTCACTTCAGGCATCTTCACAAACACGCAATACAGTTAACGTCGAATTGCAAAGACCGTCGACAAATGATTCGACCTCTTGCTGTGTTTAATGAAATCACCGGACAAATCTACATAACATAAATTCTGCTAAATTTAAATTAACGTCATTTCTCACACTTTTTCCCAGCAAGCACATTAAAATTCCAACATAAATTATCATTTCCAGACAACAGAAAATCTCAGAATAAGAGTTCTTCTTAATGTGCACTTTTTCAGCGTTTGATGTAGCTAGGCTTAATATGATCTTTGATCTTCACGGTACGATGAACATCGTTGGTACGTATATTCCTTCATCTGCTCTTAAACGAGCATTTCGAACACTCTATTCTTTAACTATGGCGAATAATGAAATTCTTAAGATATATAGTTGATAGTTGCAAACTATTTAAAAATACCTTTGGTTACCATATTAGATCGGATCTGCATCTATGTTACAGGTTTTTTGGCCATACCGTACCGGTAATTTGTTGTATGTAATGAAATTAGAAGCGAGTACTCTTTTATGTTGTGAAATCGCCATGTTATACCATATGTTTGAAGATAGTAAAAAGACTATCTTCTTAAGTAAGTGAGCACTATTAAGCAAATAAGATATGCATTTGTGTAAATCCCTTCCAGCACCTACGAATGTGATGGCTTAAGAGTGAACTCGTCCGTGACATAAAATTCAGATTTGTCATTTTTTTATAACTACTAAAATGTACAGATAATTTTATTCCGTGGTCCCTGATAGAGACATCATATATGGTGCGGAGGAAGCAACATGTGCTAATGCTCAATACTCAGTTTTTCAATCTTTTGATGATTAGGTCAGCGGCTTTCTCAACACCTTCTTTTGTTCCTCTAATATACACGACGTCATTCACCTTATCGTCCTTTTTGGGCACATTAATAAGAGTACCAGTAGCTTCTCTGATGCGCTTGATGTTTGAGCCGAGAGGGCCAACGATTTTTCTGAAATTTTGAGGTTTATTGGACCAAACGTAACCAACAACTGTAGCTTTGGGAGCAATTTCGATTCTATCTTTAATGAGCTTCTCCACTTTTTCCAGGACTTCTTCTTTTGTTGGTTCTTCTTTAGGCTCCTCTTCGGTCAAAATATCGGATAGATCAACTGGTTCATAAGACAATCTCCATGGGATAGAATCAGCATTTTCAACATCAGAAACTGATACTTCTTCAGTAGTGAACTTGACGCCTTCTTCATCCGTCCCAATAACATTTTCAGTAGGAATGACTAGCGGAGTGCGAACAAGTTTGTTAGCCTTCTTATTGGCATTTCCAAACTTAACGTTCACAAAAAAGTCAGATCTTAACCTCTGAATCAAAGCACCACGTTCAGAAACAAACTCGTGGTATGCCGAGGGAACTTTAATCTCTGCATCAAAGTTGTTCCTAATGATTTCAGAGAAAATTTTCTTCTCACACGCTTCGATATTCGATTGCAGACCGGAAACTGTGACCTTGCCATCCTTGTCGCCTTTATCAGGAACTTCTAGTCTAACATGATATTCAGTTTCCAATTGACGGCGCACAGAACCACCAGGACCAATTAAAGCACCTTGTCTATCCTTAGGAACATCTAGTTCTTTACTGACAGAATTCTCTCTCTCTTCGATAATGGCCTTCACTTCTTTAACAAAACTGTCAACAAATGCCTTGGGACCCTGAACAACAATCTGTTTATCCTCAGAGTTTGCATTAGGAACTTCTACAGACTTGCTTCTGATCTCATCACCGCCAGCTTTGCTTATCAAGTCCTTTAGGACACGGCCACCGGCACCCACAATGTCTTTGACGTACTTAGGGTTGATATCAATGGCAGCTGTGATGTTATCGGACGCCTCCTTGATTATGGCATCTACTCTCTTGGTAGCATCCTTTATTGCTTGTCTGGAGCCAGTAATTTCCAACTCTACTTCACCAGTCTCCTTTGCTTTAGCGTCTGAAGTTTTCTGCAAGAAATCTAGTTCCACTCCACAATCCGCTCTAATGTCATTGATCATGTCCCCGTTCTTACCGATAATTCTAGCAACGTGCTCAGTAGGAACCTTCAGAATAGTCTTGTGGCCATTTTCAATTTCAAAATCTAATAGGGCCTTCAACTCATCATATGCCTTGCTAACGCCACGAGAAGGACCTCTAATGATGACTGTTTCACCTTCACCTTCGTTGGGGAAATGGATGTGGACACTGTACTTTGACTGCAAACGATTACGATAAGCACCTTGAGCACCAATCAACCTTCCGTTGAATTTTGTAGGGACAAACAGTTCCTTTGCTACTATATCCGCCCATTTCTTAGCCTCAGAAACAATATAGGCTTTCGCGTGCTCAGCATTGTACAGAAGACCCACGACTGTGGCTTCAGTTGTAGCATCACCTTCTTGAGCAATGTCAATATTACATTGAAACTTCTTGCGAATTGCATTCAAGTTGGCTCCCTTGGTACCAATGAGTCTAGGGACGGCGTTTGAAGGAACACCGAAAGATAGCTTAGCTTTATCAGAAGGGTTAGAAATGAGAGATTCAATGGCCTTTGTGGCAACTGCGACAGCTTGTTCGTCACCTCTCAAGGAAACTTCATTACCCGAAGGGCTATGCAACTTGATTTGAACATGCCCGCCTTCCGATGAAATGTCGTGCTCAATTAATTGACGTGTCGTAGAAGAGGACGCTAGCAAGGTATCTTGAACTTCTGGTGATACTTCCAATGTCTTCGAAGATAGACTGTTTTGCTTGGTACGTAGTGGATCCAATGAAGAGTTTACTTCTTTCAAGATATCTTTTAACTCTTCATCAGAAGGCCTAAAATCTTCTTCAGAAACTTGAGCAATCAAAAGAACAGTATCATCACCAGGATAGTAGTCTCCTAACTGCAGAAATCTGGCATTTTCTTCTTGACTGTTCAAAATGCTCTTAATGTCTTTCTGGAATAGCTCATAATCCAAATCAGTGACTGCCAACACTTGAGGAACAGTCAACTCATTAACTATATTGATAGTTTCCTTGCGGACATTCTTCAGCTCTTCGGCAGCTTCGGATTTAGCATTGATTCTCAACAGAACGGTTTCGGTGCTTAGAAGTTCTTCTGGAGTGGGTAGAACAATGCGGACACTTGGGTATCTCTCTTTGATGTCCTTCAACACATTGTATTTTTCAAAGTATAATGCAATATTCTTAGCGTGGGCAACGTTTTTACCATGTGCCTTTGAAATCTCAAGAGATTCAACAGTGTAATTTTTCGATGATTCACGAGAAAAGGCGATTGCTTTTTCAATATCGTCGTTCTTACCAATGAAAGAAACTTCTTCATCTGTCGAACTTGGAGAAAATTTTACAATAACATTAAATTTATCTTTTATTTCCTGATCGTCAAGTAAAAATTGGAATTTCACTGGGATTTTTACCTTTTTTGTTCTAACTTGGGCTGATAACTCATTCAAATATTTATTGATCAAAACCTTAGCTTCTTTTATTTCATCACGATCACCAGAGACAGTGATTTTCCTAGCATCTGAAGAAATTTGCATGTTAAAGTCAGAATTAACGTTCTTTAGGTCAACAAATGGAATCAGATCCTCGTTTTCCACAGCAATCTGGACTGACGCATTCTTCGTTTCCCTTTTAACAATTGCCGAAATCTTTTCCTGAGCCTGTTTAACAGATTCCAGATCACCATGAATCGAGACTTCAACGTTGTAATCATCCAAATCTTCATCATAAGAATCTTCGTTTACATCTTTTGCGACATTGATCTTGACGTCAAGAGAATCTGAAATTTCACGAATGATTTTTCCACCGGCACCGATAATGGCAGCTCTTGTTTTTGAAGGCACTTCAATTGTTGCCGTGATGGGCTTGGTTAATTTCTTAACAATCTCTCTTCTTGCAATCTTCACTTTCTGTGGCGCTCCTGAAATTAAGAAAGTGCGACTTGTCTTCGATAGAGTTGACTCAACGGAGACTCCATGGGCTTGTTTGACAGATTGAACAATACGTGAAAAATCAAGTTTAGAAGTTGAAAGTTGAGATTGTAGATCTAGCGAAAATGCTTCTTGAATTGTTTTGGAACGTGCAGGTTTGGAAGCAGATAAACTCGATAATGGTGTAGGGGATGGTGAGTGGGAGGCGGAGCCGGGAGCGTTCGCAGGGCTCATATTAGGACCCCAAGAAACCTTGTTAGCAGCAGCGTAAAAAGCGCCAGAACCCAAAGCAGGAAAATCTTTCTTGGTAGGTAGTGGTTTCTGGACTACTTCCTCTGTGGCCACATTAGTACCATCCTCGGACAAAGTTTCTCCGGTGGAGGTTGGTGGTGTATCAATTGGCGATTTCTGGTCAATAACAGAGGCAGATAGTTCAGCAACGGGGGTAGACATAGTAGATCAGGTGATAACAGGAAGCCAAAGACAGTAATATTAGTGTTGTAAAAAGACGGAAAAGAAATTGAGAGAGGTCGAGCTTTCTCAGTAGTATCTATTGAGTTTTCAGAGTATGGGAATGTTATAGCTCCCTTCTTAACAATTAAAATATCTTTCTTAAAGATTATTTAGTTCTTTTAAAGGGAAGATCGCGCGTGTCCTGTTTCTAAAATTTTTCATTTCAACACGAACGAACGAATCGAATCGTAAACATGTCAAATGTGGTCACATGATTAGTAAAACTGTGATCCATATTTACCGATGTCATAATCACAATGTCATGAGGGTGTGGTGTGAGCCAGAGTACTTACTGAAAATCTACTTGTCGGTCAAAAAAAATGAGTGGTTGATTCATTGAAGTAAAAGATATCAGATGTTTCGTAAATCAAAGTTCTTGCTTCCAGCAAATCGAGGTGCATTTTCTTTTTTAGATACCCCAGGAACCATTGTGAGTGCTAACACATGCTGAGGTCATGGCTCCTACAATTGTAGAACCAAGTCGTGTGATATACTATCAAAAAAAGCGAAACCACGTCGTGCCACATTTCCTGCCAAGTTTGGGCTCATCTTAGAAGAGAGATATGCGTAACTTCTAAACATGCTAGCAGGTATACTTTAAGATTTCCGTTCGCTATACCACATGAGCGGAAATTCGGGATTGCGACAAATTCAAGGGTCTCTTTTGGAGTCTTTGAGTGAAGATGTTCAGGAAATGGCAATATAGCACTTCAATTGCAAATCTGTTACTATATTGAATCCTTTCTAAAAAAAAAAGATCAAGTATTCTTTCTACTTGCTAGGAAAACAGCATTGAAATTACTCCCAAAAGCAGCCAAATGAAACCCATTCATTCCTTTGGCTAACATTCATTCATGAGTAGCTATAAAGAAAAATAAAACCTTGAAGCTAGTATACATAATTTTTGGTCAAGTGACAATAATTCCTTTATTTAAGAGCCATGACGTTGCTATCAAACTCTCCAATAACGTTACCAGCTGGGTTGTAAGAGCAAATGATGTAGTTCCCCCACTCATTGTCACAGGACTTGATACCACAACCGAGCTCTGTGGATGATTTCCAAACGACCTGAGTAAAGTGGCCGGTAGATGAAGAGTAACCTGGGTTGGAGAAGTCGTAGCTTGAAATTTCCGAGTACCAAGCGTCAACTGCGCCAGTGTTAGTATAACCCAAGGCCAAGTTCTCACCGTATTGGCCGCCGGAGTGGACAAGGGTACCGGAACAGTCGTAGTTGTCGGCGTAATCTTGGGCATAAGTGGCCAAAGTGTCAGACCAAGTTAAATCTGAAGTGTCCTCATGTAAAGCTCTCTTGGTATTGTGTTCAGCCAAAATAGCAGAAGCAAAGTCTGACGACGAGCTACTGGCAGAGGCACTGGATGAAGTAGATGACGCCGACGTAGACGCAACTGCTGACGTAGAAGGAGAGGTGGTAGTGGCTGCGCTCGTGGTGCTTGGAGCTAGTGTGGTGGTAGCTTCTGCGGAGGAAGTGGTAGCGAAGGTAGCTGCGACGCTTTGTGACGCTGCGCTGGCCGTGGAGGTGCTCTGCGCCGATCCGCTTTGGCTATAAGAGACATCTGAAGATGCGACGTCGTAGTCCTGGACGATTTCAAGGGCAGAAGAGGTGGTTTGCGCAGCAGAACTTGTGGTTGAAACAGCAGCAACGCTGGTAGAGGCAGCGTCGGTGCTTGTCGAGGCAGATACTGTCTCGTCAATTATCGTAGTCCAAGAAGTGGAAGTGCTGCCACCTTCGACGACAACGACACCCTGAACGAAAGCTGTGTGCTGCTGGTGGACATGCTCAGTCACAGTCACAGCTGCAGGTGCAGCGAGTACAGTCGAGGCTGCTGCTAATAAAGACACTTTGGAAAACTTCATTTCGATATCAAAGGAATGTAAAGATTTAACGTTTAGAGAACGAATAGTCTACAGATATTAGAATGACCTGTCATAGCTATATTATACCTGCTCTTTATATGATTTATATTATTTGCATACATGCGCACCCGTCTACATCTGGTAACATGTAGCCAGCCAGATTCGGACCTGTCAATAACGACCACGGAAAAAACGCAAACGACGCGAAAAAATTGCTTATGTAAGTATTTCACGCGTTCCACGTGTAGAATGCTGGTCAACCGAAGGTACAGCAATGGCTGGTGAGCCAAATGTAGTGTTTTGACGACTATTTTTGCAGTTTTTAGAGGTTAGTTCACCATTGATCCAGCAGTCTTCAAGCCAAGCCTTTCTGGTCTAGAATGTTGCATGAATTGTCCAAGCGTGAACTGTACGAATATTACCTATTACAGCTAATTGGGTCAACAATTAGGTAATATGAAGGTGGATCATGCCTATGTCGGGACAGGTTTTGCTATTCCTAAAGGGGTATTTACTATACAAATTAAGATCTCGAACGCACCCAAATAGGTACTGCAGACCCTTAATTAGCACCTTGATGAAAAAGGATTCTCATCCCCTTGTACACAATATTAGCTAGAAAAGTCTGCAAATCACATGTTTGTTTTGAATTGTCCTGATCCGTTCTCATTTTACTGATATCACAACACCTGGGCGTGTGGCGTAGTCGGTAGCGCGCTCCCTTAGCATGGGAGAGGTCTTCGGTTCGATTCCGAACTCGTCCAATTCTTTTTTTTTTTTCAGTATACTACAACTACATGTTGTACGTGCTGTTTGGAACGTGTAACTACTCAAGGATAGTGTGAATTTTTAGTAGAGAAACCTGTTCTGGTGTACTCAATGGCAAGCGCTATACTAGTTCGGCTGCGTTTCAGGTAAACAGTAGATATCAGAGAAATTTCCGTCGCATGACGTCACGTCCACCGTTTCAACGCCTGTGTATTTATGAATCAGTGCTGATGGCTAGAAACCGCTCTTCCCATTGATACTTTACAGAATGTGCCGTAACCCGTAGTAACTATATGGCTTCGACCACATTCGTAGAATCAGATCTACCGCTCAGAAGAGCTGAAATATGGTGCCTGGCGTAGACAATTCAGCGGTTAAGCGAGTAGAATCGAGTAGTTTCAGAACTAGTTCTCGCCAAATAGAACGTGACAGTCTCGCCCGATGCATTGTGGGTTTTTTTTTGGTTTTTTCTGTTTTTTATTTTTTCCCTCTTCAAGAGCTGCTCAGGCAAGAATTCTTCAAACAGCATTTTGCATCTCGACTGCGCACTTCAGCGAGTTTCCTTTAGGTCTCGATTGTTCCACGATGTCATAAGTTGGGAATGTGCTTCTGCGTCCGTACCTCGAGGCCTTGTGAAAACACTACAATGGCCAACCACATTTGTGACACACAGGGAAGTAGTCATCTTGGCGGGTGGACTTGAAAATCGAATCACACAGTGCCATAGCATCCGAAGTTATCATGATTGGCTCATAAAGCCTTAGATATTCCATACAGACACATCGAGGCATTCAAGGTCACTTTGGACGCTCTCCGGTTCGCCGCTTTCGAACAAAGCAAGGGGTACGTCTAGATAGCGTGGCAAATCGGGCCTCTCATAGCAAATACGTACACAACAACCAGAAGAACAAGGTGAATTGTGGCCTAGCGAATCGTCGAAACACACAGTCACGGACTAGATGCAAGAATTATACGTTCCTACTGGGGAGGGTAGTGAAGAAATCAAGCTAACGCTTACACATCCCGCACAGAAACTTTCAGCTGTGATCAAATATTTGCATGGAATCCAAGATACATTCACTATCGAGTTTGGGACTTGGGAAACTATTACTGAGAATCTGAAGATTCGCTGTGTGTCTCATCACTGCTGTAACAAATGTCCGTTTTATATCGTTGAGTTCAATTTGGAGAACAACCTCTTTAATTTGTGGAAATCCGAAGGTGAATGGAAGTTGGGTAATGTAGTCGCGTCGTTATATGCAACTAAGCCGCCTACGAAAAAAGACACTGAAATGGTAGAAGAGCAACTTCGGTGTAAGCTGGGACCCCAGCATGATCTAACCGAGGTACTCGATTGTCTAAGAAAACTCAGAGTCAATTGGGATAGTTTCGACGTTGATAAGTTTATCATCGAGCTAAATTGCCTAGTACATAGGGAGTTGGACTGGAGAAACTGCGAAAGCCTCATTGAAGTCAGTTCAGCTCTACACTATAAAAGCTTGATCACTATCGCGCTTTTGAAAACCAACGTGCATAAAAGCAAAAATCAGCTGCAACAGGACTTGGAGCTGTATGAGGAGCGCATGGTTCATAGTAAAGTTCTCCAAGAGCGCGAGCTAGAACTAGCGTACGAAGAATCATCTACAATGTCTACCCCCCCATCTTTACGATCTACGTTACGCGTTAGCGACGTCTTTCCCACTGAGCAGTTGACTGCCAATTTTCAAGAGCATTTCAGAAACTTGGCAGAAAGCTTTGAGACATTCGACGTGAAGAAAAATTTACCACGATCAGTTAAGACATGGAGAGTTTGAAAACTCACCTGAAGAGGAAAGGGTGCATCATTTGAAAAACTTCTTGCATGAGCATGTAAAACGTGGATAAATACCCCGCGACAAACTTTAAATAGCTTCTCTATACAATTCTAGCGCTTTCTCTCTGCTTTGCTTCAGATCAACTATGGGTTGAGGGTACCCTTCGACTGCCTGTTTTGAGCTACTTTCGTGTAAGAGGTGGGGGTTCTTAACGTCTTTCAATTCAGGCACCCAAAGCTTTATAAACTGTGCCTTTGAATCATACTTCTCACTTTGCAATTTCATGTTAAAGATCCGGAAGTAAGGCTGCGCATCTACGCCCGTGCTTGAACAGAATCCCCACCCGCCAGAGTTGGAGGACAAGTCCGCATCAATCAAATGTTTGCGAAACCATCGCTCTCCCCAACGCCAATCTACGAGCAGGTTCTTGGAGAGGAAAGAAGCCACAATCATACGGGATCGATTATTGATATAACCGGTGTGCAGCAGCTTTCTCATGATCGCATCCACGATTGGCAGCCCAGTTTCGCCTAAGCACCACTTTCGAAATTTTTGTTCATCATTTTCCCATCGTATATCCATTGTTTCGAACTTGAAAGCAATGTCCATAGACAAATAAGGCCAATTGCACATGACGTGTTTGTAAAAATCTCTCCAAGCAACCTCCTTTATGAATGTTTCCATTGAATTATTTTGCTTAATATCTTTGTGCATTAAACTTCCCTTATTCTCATGGAAACAACGATTGACAATAGTTCTTGTGCTAATCAAACCATTGGTGATGTAGCAACTCAAATGGGAAGTGTTCTCAAGGCTAAGGAGGTCTTTCTTCTCGTTGTATTCTCCAAGCTTGCCAGTTGCAATGAACTCCTCGAGTAATTGTTCAGCATCGTTTTCGCTGGCAGGAGGAGTATTTAGCTCCGTTTGAGGTAAATAAGACAGAAATTGGTCAGACAGCTTGTACTCAACAGAATCTAAATCTTTCAGTTTCTCATTCAACTTTGAACTTCTTGGTATAGATTGCTGGTCTACAATGTCTTCAGATGCCTTCTTTTCATTTAAGTACAAAACCCATTTTTTGTACCAAGGTGTAAAAACAGTATATTGTGAACCTTTACCTGTAGTAAGCTGTCCAGGTTCGACGACACATTGGTCATGGAATAATTCAATTCGAAATTTATCATCATTTCGTTCAGATATTTTTAAATCGCGATGCATCTCATCAAACTCATATTGTGCATTGGCAGTAACTAAAACACCTCCTGTCCCTGATAAGGAAAAACAAACCTCTTTGAACCAGTCTGCGTACTCATTTGAGTTAGACAAATAGGGTTTTTCAGTCTCAAACGCCTTAATAACTAGAGGAATATTAAGCTTGCTCAGACTCACTTTCAAACTTGCTAAAGCATCCAAGATAAACTTCAATTTCCAACCACTCTCCAAATGTGCTCTCCAGTCATGTTCATTTATGGTGAAAAGTGCTACGAGATAAGCACCCTTTTTGGAAGTTTTGATTGTCTGCAATTGCTCAACTGCCTTAGAAAGAGCAACATTGTCTTGAATTCTTAAATCAGACCTGAACCAATGAATTATAGTATCCACATCGTCATTAGTGGAATGGCTCTGAGAAGCAATATAAGAATTTAGCAACGATATAGGTTTCTCCCTCCTGCCATTGTTGAACTCATTTGCTTGCTTCCAGCTTAAGGGTTTGGGATAATAGACAGGATTGGGCTTGTAGTATTCATCAAAGTTTTCGGACAGCTTGACTTTCTTGGTAAGGGATGTCCTTGGTGGCAATTGACGCTTCATTTCACTTATTATCCGATACCCTGAACGTGTTTTAAGAAATCTAAAGCAATTATGTCTCTGGTCTTTTTAAGGACGGGCAAACGCATGGACATCGCGCGCAACATTATAACAAAGATTGAGGATATTGTCAGAAAAAATCAATATTTGCATGGCCAATAGACATTTCCAGGCTTCACAGTGACCTCATAGGTTCCTTTATATTTCTCATAATATTAGCTATGCTAATTGGTGAACTGATATTATCATCATCAAGGACGGATTACCAAAATTTTCAATTGAACCTTTGGAGAAGTAATATAAACACAAGTTAGAGCTAAGAAGATCATTAGGATAAAGAAGCACTCATTGTTTAAGCAATGTACAAATTACAGGTGGTATTGGTACCACCAAATAGCTTTGATGGTCCTCTTATGCCCCCAATGATTTCAGCTACCACCGAAGATTCGCAGGTGCTGCCTTCGAAAATACATGGAAATGCTTCAAGTATTGCAGGCGCTGTTCGGCCGGATATTCTAACCACTGGAAACTCCAATAACAATCTTTTTATGTCCAGCTTCATGTCCTCTCACATTCCTCAGCCTAAGCTTAAGAAATTTCTCCATTTTACAAGACCTTCGAATACCCTTCTTGCCTTGGCGGAGGAGATCGTGGCCAAATGCCAAAAGATATACCCCAATCTGAAACAAGACGTGGAGATATTGACTCTTCAAGATGTTAATGAGTGTGATTTGGACCCAGACTTTATTGTTAAGGATGTATTTAACGTCGATAATATAGTGCGTGCTGTTTTAAGGGACGAGGTAGAGGCGTCTGACGAGGAAATGCAATCCTTGTACACTGTTAAAAGAAGAAAACTGAACAATTCTGCACCAGTAGCTTCAAATCAACCCAATGTCCTTCGTATTGCTAAAAAACGCCCTCACATTCTTAAAAGCTCTACAATGCGCATATCTACGCCGTTAGCCAATCAGATATACCCACCTCCGGGAGGGGAGCAGATTAATTCTGACTATGAAGATGATGACTTAGGTGATAGATCCGTACTTCCACCACCTCAACCACAGTCTCCCCCAATTCGCATTAGTTCCGGAATCGATAATAACAAGAAAATGAACTTCAATGAGAATACTGTCTCTAAATCTGAGACTGTTGATCCTGACAAGTCTAGGCAGCAGCGCTTATCATCTGGAACACCAATGAGACAGACTAACAACTTCGCAACGATGACACCGAACAAGATTGTCCTCACAGGACAGCGCGTAATGACTGAACCAAGTATAGTCAATAGAAGCCTGGCGAGTCCCATTACTACGAATAAGCGGATAACATCAGGTATGTTGAGGATACCAGAACCAAAAATATCAGAAGTTGAAGAAGAATTAAGAGAAGGGCCTGCAAGTCCATCAGCAGAACTACCATCTCGCCCCGATAGAATTCCAATGAAGAAGCCTTACGTACCTCAATCGGAAGAAGATCAAAGCAGCAGCTCTTCCGCCGAGGAAGAGCAAAGGAGCTCTATTGTTAATAGGCCACAGAGCGAGGGATTGGGCTTGAAATCTCCCTCTGCAGCACGCCAAACTTCAATTGCTGATAACAATGGATCTCCAATCAAAGAGGGTGTCAAAATAGGAAACGTAAATTTAGCAGAGCTCCCTACATCGCAAAAGAAGGCACAACGAAAATCTTCGCTCGAAACGAAAGTTGAGTCGCTCATGAAGAATGCAGCCAGTCTTTCGGAGGTGGCGAAAGATGTACCAACCCACTACCATGATGAATCTGGCACTGTGAATCGGAAAGACACGTTTTCTGAAGAGGAGGATGACGCTGACGAAGAGGAACAATTTCAACAAGATCCCAATGACACAGTTCGAGTGAATCATACAGAAAGTGGTGGAAACGCTAGCTTCCAGAAATCAGATTTACTGTCAATGCTAAAGGGAAACAAATTTGAAATTCCCCTTAATTTTAATGATCCTTCAAAGACTATTCCTAATGCTATTCATCAGAGGGTACAAAGAACTGCCGCTAGAAAAGCTGCGGAATTGCTATCTTCCGGTAAATCCAGAACTGAGGAGTCGTCTACCAGTAGTGAGGATGAGTCCAGTAATATTGAAACTGACTTAAGTGAAAACGAAAATGATCGTATAATGGTTTTGGAAAATCATGCTTTAAAGAAACTGAATATTCATCCCTTGAAGGAGCGCGTAATCGGCGATGGCCAAAATGAAACGATAATTCCAGAAGTTCTTACGAAGGATAAGAAACAGTCTTCGATGGAAGGAAAGAATTCTGGAGAGCCATCTCTTGAAATGAAAAATGTACTAAGCTCGAAAAATCTCAACACTTCAAGCTTGTCTGTTGGCTCTGCTGTGTCGGCAACTGAAGGCCTTGTTAAGGACACTAATATTACCGGCACTAACGAAGAGACGGACGTAAGCAAATCAAAAAGTGGCATCACTGCCTCCAAATCTCCTTCCAAGAAAGGACTTCCTCCAAAATTTGTTAAGGCTATATCTCCACCTCCAGCAGATAAGGAAACAATTATTTACCAAACCCCAGAGTACGTTGAAGACTCTGATGATGAAACCGACTTCAAGGCTGGCGGCACAAATACGACTTCCAAGCCCTCTGAAAAGAGGCTACCACCATCTGTACTAAAAAGAAAAGAGGAAGCAGAGAGAAAACGAAAGGAAAGGGAAGCTCTCAAGAAAGCTAAAGAAGAAGAGTCTGCAAAGAAAAGGGCTGAAAGGGAAGCAAAAAAATTAGAGAAGGAGAAGGAGCTGGCTATGCGAAAAGCAAATCGTGCAGCAAGGAAGAAAGCGAAAGAAGAGGAGGCAATAAGAAGAAAAACTGAACGCGAAATAAATCAGAAGACTGAGCATGATACAAAAGGACCCAAAATGGGTACAGAAGACGAACTTCATCACGCTTTAGAAGTTGAAACTAAAAAACCAGCCCATGACAACCAAGATAATGCACTAAGTGAGATAACATCAAAGGATAGCTTGAAGAAGGCTGAGAACGTAAATGTTGAGGGTGTCAAACCAAGTAAATCAAAATCAACTGAAGTAAATGGAGTTGACCGACCCAAAAAAGCTGATACTGCCGTCACACCTGATCCCGGTGAAATGGCTCGGTATTTCGCTACCGCTGAGAAACGCAAAAGCGCGAATGATACGGCTGATCAAGAAACTTCAGCATCTGAAGTTGCTAGCACTACATCTAAGCTAGAAACTCTAAAGACAAAATTCGCGACGGGTAGGTCTCCGATGAACGGAGTAACAAGGGCATCTCCAATTAGAAATGTTAGTAAGACCTTACATTTGTCAGAAAACGAGTCAAGCTTCGAGATAACGGATGAGTCTGAATCCTCAGAGGAAAACGATTCATCAGGAGACTCATCAGAAGAGGAAACCTCTCTAAACAAGAAAATACGCAGAGGAATAGTTGACACACCAAAAGGTGCTATGGTATCCGTTCCAAAAAAGGTTTCCGACAATGACATATCAGCAGTTGAAAGTGCTCCACAATCGACTCAAAGGCCATTGAGTAGTGATTCTACCCAACCGACCCCCGTAAAAATTCCTGTCACCAAAATGATGGAACTTTCTTCTCCGGCGGTCTCATCGAAAACTTCCCGTTTGTCAGAAGATCAAAGTAAACATGAATCAAAGCCGGGGAGATCTTTAAGTTCGTTGTCTGACCTTGTCTCTCGCGGCGTTCCTGAAGTGAAAGATGGTTCTTTAGAAAATACTAAAAAACCCAAGTCAGCTCTATTGGAACAGGAAAGCTCCAGCGATAATGAAAGCGATAACGAGAGTGAAGAAGACACCGATGCTAGTGATAGTGAAAGCAGTGATTCTTCGGATGAAGAGGAATCATCTAACTTCATTAGTGCAAAATCGGCCAGTAAAGTTTTAGGAAAGAAGAAAAGCTCGAACAGCGGGTTTGCATCTTTGGTTAAGGACTCCAAAAAGCGATAAGCTCATAATATGTAAATTGTTACTTGGATGATATTGCAGGAATTCTTCTGTGAGGTCAGAAGGCCCTTTTTAACATTAGTCGCGCCAACGTCATTAAAACGAAGTCTAATCTTCCTAGATTTCCTGCCAACAAGTGCTTTCTTCGGAAGAGCATTGGAACATTAAAGGTCCTGTTACAAAAATATACCAGCAATTAATTAAAAAGTATAGAATAAGCTACTTATATTTCACCCATTTTGCTGCTGCCTTTAATGAAGTTCATGGCCTCTCGTTGGTCCACTTCTGCAATTGTAGATATTTTATTTTCATACTTCACACGGTAAAACCTATCTGCCGCTTGAAGCATATCAGTTCTGAATGTTGTACAAATAAACTGCGCGCCTGAGGAGAGGTCTTGTATCGTATTTGCCACAGCAGTCCGATATTGCTTATCAAGAGCTGCGTCGATCTCGTCAAACAGATAAAAAGGAGCAGGGTCCACCATTTGAATTGCAAGGATCAAAGCAATAGCACATACAGTTTTCTGACCACCAGATAGCTGTTCAACGTACAACTGTTCGTTCATTTTGGAGTTAAATGAGACAGAAATTGACACACCGGTGTAAATGGAATCTATTGAGTCATCGATGAGGGGCCCTTTTTCTGCGTCTTTCTTAGATTTTCTTTTCTTGGATCTTTCATCAAGCGGCTGGGTACGACGATGAATAATCAACTTACCGACCCCTGCTGGAACCAGTTTCTCGAAAACGATGCCAAAGTTTTCAGCAACTTTTCGAAATGTTGACTCAACTCCTTGAACCTTTTGCTTTTTCAGAGATTCGATTAGGCTCTCAATGGAATCTTTAGAAGCTGTTAACTCATCAGCTCTCAGTACCAATTCTTCTTTCTTCTCATTAAATCTTTTGAAATTATCGATTGCGCGTTTATTAATGTTTCGCATTTGAGAGATCTTTTCACTGACCGAATTCAACCTTTGTAATATCTGCTCACTTGCTAAATCTTTATATTTAAGCAGATAATCCTCTGCTAGAAGACCAATCTCGCTGATTTTCTGCTGCAATTCGTCTCGTCTTGAAGACAATGCCATTTTCCTGATTATTGATTTTTCAGCGTCTTTCTGAAAATTTTCCAACTTTTTCAGTAATTGGCGTTGTTGGGTATTGGCCTTATCCAGTATCTTCTCATTATTCAATTTCTCGGCTTTCAAGGCATCAATCTGATCATTCATATCCTGTAGAGATTTTTGAATTTCCTTATATCTTGCTTCCTCCTTTTGTTGCTCAAGCGTCGTTCTGTCAAGTTCGTCCCTCAATTCCTGGTTCTCCAAATTCTGATTTTCTGACAATCTGAACTGGAGCTCTCTTTGCTGAGGTTGTAATTTTGATTCTAGCTCTGCCTTGAAAGAGTCAATTTTAGAAATCAACCCACTCAAGGAGTCGGAAGTAACGTTCAGCATTTTCTCATACTTACTGATCTCTTTCACCAACTGACTAAGCTCATTCTTTTCCTCAAGAGATAATTCATTATCGAATGGCTTTGTCAGGTCATCTTTGAAGCGATTGATTTTTTCTTTATTAACATCCATAGAATTTTTTAATTTTTCCATTTTCAACTCTAATGAATCAAATGTTTCGCTTTTAATTGCTCTTTCTGTCTTTCTCTTATTAAGTTTGAGTCTCAAGTTCTCCAGATCTGTGACAATAGCTTCTTTTTTGATTGTCAATTGCTTGATTTTGTTGTTCGTATGATCAACTTCTATGTCGATGCTTTCGAGTTGATTCTTCAGAGAGCTCAGTTGCTGATGAGCAGTTGCATGCTGGCTTCTTGCGTAGCTAATATCCTTCAAGCAATCTAATCTTGATTTTTTACGATGATCATGGTAACCACCAGTTATAACACCTCTCTTGTCAGCTCTGTCACCATCTAGAGTCACGGCATCCAAGTTATATTTTCTAGCCAGCACGGAACCCGAAGCCAAATCTCGAACAACAATAGATTTGCCGAAAACTTGTTTCACGGCAAGTTCGAACCGTTTATCATATTTAATTTTCCACAGTAATGGAGTACAGTCGGTTTGAGCGCTTGATGGGTAATTTATTCCTCTGTCATCATAAAGTCTGTTCAACGGAATGAAAGTGACTCTTCCAGCCTTATTGTTGTAAAGTTCTTGCATTAGAACACTTGCTGTTTCATCGTTATCAACTACAATATGAAATAAGGAATTGCCTCCGACCACTTCCGCACAGGTTTTATACTTCTCGTTAACCTTGATGAGTTCTCCAAGGGGACCAAATATAGAATCTTTCGGTAGTTTTAAGCGCTCTGCTACCTCTTTGACAGCTTTTAGGCCGTTTGCCAAGTTCCTGTCCATCGTTTCTCCCAAGTTCCTTTCAGATCTCTTGACATCATGAAGAAGCGTATCTGCGACAGTTTGAAGCTTTTGTTCAGATCTCCAAACTTCTTTACGTTCGTCGATCTTTTCGAAGTACTGCTGCTTAAGACCATTAATTTCGGTTTGTAAATCTTCGAGCTCTGCAGTAATACCTGGTCCCTGGACAGAATCTGTCAATTCGTCAATCTCATCGTCTAGTCGCTTCTTTTCTTGCTCAAGTTCATTAGCTTCATTAAGTAGTGTTTGGTGCTTAGATTCCAATTCTCGAATACCTTTTGTAATAGAAGAAATTTCGTTATTGAGCCACTGATCTCTTTCCTCTTTGTTTTTAAAATTGGCGTAGATTCCTCTTTTGGAAAGAATTTCCCTTTGTCTTCGCTGATTTTCAGCTAACTTCGACTTGTATTGATTTTCTTCTTGTGTTAATTCTTCGAACCTAGGCTCAATACGGTGCAACTGTGACCTTTTTCTTTTGATCTCTTCTTCTATCAAGGAAAGATTGTGCTGATCAATTTTGGATTGTTCCGCAGCCCCTTCAAGCTGTCTCTTTAGCTCTTCATGACGCACCTTCAGCTCTGCCTTACTTTTAGCGATGTCCAAATGTCTGGACTTTTCTTGTTCTAAGTCAGTACTCTGCTTGATATTCAACTCTCCTTCGATGCTTTTGATGTTTTTTGTTACGTTCAAGATCAGCGTTTCTCTTTTTTCCAGTTCTTCGATATATTGTTCTGACGAGTGTAAGGTGTTATTATATTCACCTTCTAATTTCTCAATTTCATTAGTGACCTCATCTAATTCACGATCGTAAAGTACAAATTGGAAGATCTTTCTGTCACGTTCCAGTTCCTGATACTTCTCGAGGTCCTTTCGTTCTTCGTCTAGTTCACCTAATCGTTCTTCAAGCTCATCCAGCTCCTCAGTAATTTTCGTTCTGTCTTTGCTTGTAGTCTCCATTTTTTTCATAGATTCACGTAGCTTATTTTCAAATGATTTGGCACCAACAACTTCCTCTAGCAATGATAAACGCTCTCGGTCTTTTGCATTTGTAACGGCAACGATCCGACCCTGTGGAACAATGTTATAAGGATTTGAAGAAGAAAAACCTACACTTTCTAGGGTTCTCACTACGTCACTCTTATGGCATGTTTTACCATTGAGAGAATATTCATCTTTTTTGAGCCCAATTGTTCTCCTAACTTTTACAATCCTGGAGTCATTCATGGGGATGCCCGAAGAAAGCATCATTCTACCTTCTGGGTCATGAAACACTATTTCAACGTATGCACTCATAATCGATCCTGTTCCTTGATGAATAAGGCCCTGCCTTTCCTCTCTCTTCAAATTGGTATAGTCATCACTAAGCACAAATCTAATAGCGGCAAAGAAATTGGATTTCCCCGACCCATTACTTCCGACAACGACATTGAAATGCGGAGAAAAGTTCTCTACCAACGTCGTATTCTTATAGGTTTTGAAACCCTGAATAGTAACACTTTTAATGTACATGCTTCTGGCTTACTATCTTGTATTGAGTGTTCTATTAAGAAAACTACCGGCGCGTTTTAAAAAAACTTTGACGCGTCATGTTTCCTAGAAGAAAAAAATAATGGTTGCTAAGAGATTCGAACTCTTGCATCTTACGATACCTGAGTATTCCGCTCATAGAGCGTCAAGATATTATCTTGAATCAGGCGCCTTAGACCGCTCGGCCAAACAACCGTTGTTAGTATTATGCTTAAAGTTACTAGACTATCTGTCTGATTATGAGATCACATGACCGATGACTGTTTGGTTCCCGTCATGTTGATGATTTAAAAGGTGCTATATCTTGCGCATTGACTAGAAGCTGAGGACTGTTGGGTTGGTCTGATCGCTGCGTATTACGGTTTTAATCTAATGTTATTTTGCTTGAAAAAGAAAATTTGATAGTTTACTTCATATGTTACTTTTCAGAAGGTTTGTAGAATTTGATATTTAATGCTATTGACTAGTTATGAAAAATTAAGTAAACAACTACTATCTATCGTCTTGAAATGAAAAAACTTCTGAACCTCAAGTAAAACCTTGACCAATGAATATTTTAGCGTAGGCGTGCAATTATTGGGCCCATTTTAGAACAGTCATAGCTGCACTCACGACGACGATGCTCACTGGCAGGGTCAAGACAACGTAACCCCAAAATAGAACTCCTGCCATTTCACTCTCGAAAAACTCATTTAGTTGGGTAATTTGAGTCAATTGGATAGCAGGTGGTGATACGGTAAGAATAAAGCCCACGACCAAAAAGATTGGATCGTCCAAAATACTGACCTTGATGTACTTAACGCACAGAGCGATAATAGGTAGAAGAAAGCATGAAGGAAGAATCATACGACCCACAATAGACCCAATAACCAGTTTTTTATGATTATGAGATACCGGAGGAGTATCTTGAGATGGGTATAGATTAGATCCCAAAACAATCAGGATGAGCGGAATTGAAATGGAACCCAATTCAACAACTGCTTCTGTCAAAGTGTTGTTGATGAATCCATCTTTACTAAAGAATTCGTGTTGGATGGGATGGATAGAAGCAACAATGACACTAAACAACATAGAATATAGTGGTGGGTTCATGAAAGATCTGAATTTGTTGATCACACACATAAGGGAAGTTCTGATTTTATGAAAGGAAGCAGGTGTCCGTCTAGATGATGTGCTCAAGGTTTCCATCTCTTCGTTCTCCGCAACTTCGAGTTGACCAGCTTGGGAACGACGGGGCGTACCACGATCGCCAGACCATCTCATCAAAGTATTGAACCCGTAGGACCACCTTAACACATGACCAATCTGTTGGAAGATAAGAAGGTACAAAATACCTCTACTAGCAACATTATCTCTGTTATCGTTTGGAATCTCATCCCACATTAAGTTTGGCAAGGTGTAAGCCAGAGAGAGCGTCAACGAAACAGGGAGGGAGTTACTGTTCCCAAAGATGGAGTTGGCCACCACAAAGTTCGACTCATCTTTATCAAGTTTGAGAATACGACTCATGATTTTGCCAGATAAAAAGGATATTCCTGTTGTAACTGCATAGAACACAGGGATGACTGAAATTTCCATGATTTTTGCCAAGGACAAGCTCTTGGCAAGCTTGCTAAAAATTAGACATGGTGTGAAAAGATCCACATTTAGAAGAGATATAACCTTTTGGCCTTGCTTGGGTAGGAGACCTGTATAGGCACACCAGAACCCTGCAAACGAAACAAGGACAACCTCTAGTACAGACTCGAAAGTCAAGTACGCAATACCCCAAAACGAAAGCCCAGGAACAACCGCCATTTATTCTATAAGTATACTTTAGAAAGACAACTAGGAGGTGTAAAAACTGCAAAAAATTCCCTAAATGAAAAGGCGCAGCGATTCAAATCACAAGATAAAACACGTGGTCAATAGCTCTTCTAAGAAGTCATCTTAATGTTACTCAACTAGTTTAATCCGAACATTATTCTAAATGGCTTTTAAGTTAAGCTAAAATTCTTAATCATCATGACTTTATGTAGTTCTCCTTCATATTGCGTGAATTTTGTATGATGTTCTCAAGATGGCATTTTTTCAATGATGGGATTGACAGACAATTTTCTTAACATTGAAGTAAAGAAATGAAGGTAGCTCTTCTCCTCTGTATCCTTGCAAAGATCGTCAGTTGTATTACCGAGTGCGATGTACCTAGTATACAGCTGTCGGCAGAGAGGTTACAATTCGATGGAGCTGCATTAAACAAATGCCATCATTTGGTCGGACTACTCGAAGATTGCAATGATGAGGGAGCACAGGAGCTCAGGAATAAATTGCTTTATAAGGCGGGCCTGATAGAGATGTCTTTAGATCAAGGTATGTTAGCAATTAACAGTTTTGAATCAGTGGCCAATTCAAATGAAGAAAGGCTATCCTCTCTTGCGTATCGAAGGTTAAGAGAATTGTACCAAAACTATGGTATCTGGGAGAAAATACCCGAAGATGAGCATTACAACGAGTACACATCTCTAAAAGACTCAGTTAGGTCCAGTTTGGCGTCAGGTAAGATTCCTTCTCAGGTCGAAATAGATAGACTGATTGAAATTTCACCGTGGAACCTCGACATCAGAATCTTATACAATGATGTATTGTACACCAAGTTGGCTGAAGCCGCTGATATTAATACTGCTCAAACAATCATCAGCAATTATGAAGTCATCTTGGACAAGCACAAGAGAAACCTCATGATCAATGATAGGCTGCGTATACATTATGCCATTACGGTACTGCAACTTTTCGTGATTTCCACTCAACCTACACATTTGAAGAAATGTTTGATTTTGGATATGGACTACAATCCTTGCAGGGAACTATCCAAAATTGTGAGTAAGATGAACAAAGTAAACCCTCCTCTGGCTTCTATCCTTCATGCTGATGACTATTCTAATATAGTCGATTTTGACTGGAATAAAGTGATCGAATTCTATCAAAAGTCAACGCCATTTATTAAGAACAAAAGTTGCAAAAATAACTTTGATCTCATAAAATACTTGGCGGATGAACATGTCAAGAATCTCTTGAATAAGAGGCCCATGTCCGATCGGAAAGTCAAACTCGGAAGAGCCCATGTTCCCACTGATTTCGACAATGTTATAGATGTGATTTTATGTGAAGCTTATGACTTTCTATCAATGCAAAAGTACTCAACACAATATTGCGATAATGTAATAGAAAGGGTGGTGCCCAGTGACGACAAAAAAATACTGAAGGGATTTACGAGCAATCTTCAAGACAAGGATAGAGCTAAAGAAGTTTTAGAAAGATTGTGGAAGAATTATCCCCATTTGGCAGCGCACATTGTCAATTCAATTATCACCACGCTATCCGCGACCGATAGGCATTCCAAAAATGTTGATACTACACCTTACTGGCAGTTATTGGAATCTTTAGTAAGTGAATACAAATGGAATCATTCACCAAGTAAATACTTAAATTCCATGGCAGTGACAGTCACAAGGACAATGGATAACAGAAAACAACAGAGACAACATCGATTTTATCAGCAGCACCAACAGCAAAACAGACAGCAGCAAATGCAACAGCCAGTGAAAACCACTAATAAAGACTATTATAAAATTCTCGGTGTCTCAAATCAAGCTGACACGAAAGAAATTAGAAAAGCTTATCTATTGCTGACCAAGAAATTTCATCCTGATAAACAAGGTCAACTGTCGGAAGCTCAACAATTGAAAAATCAGGAGAAAATGTCAGAGATTAATGAAGCGTACGAAACATTGAGTGACGATTCCAAGAGGAAGGATTACGAAATGCATCGCACAGACAGAAGTGGGGGTGCTAATGCTCGCTCATTTAGGCAAGGCCAACCTTTCGATTTTGGCAACAATGGATTCAAGATGAACTTCGACTTTTCCCAATCAAGAAGACGCAACGGGCATTGAAGAGCACTATACTCAAAGCGCACGCCATCTAGCCAAAAAAAAAAAAAAATTTCTCTGACGTACTGGAATCGCTATACGAATAAATGGAAAGTCTTTTGTTTAATTTTTGATTTACATATCTTTAAATGATATAGAATTTCTGCTTTTGCATAAACGGTATATTTTTCATACTGATTATTTATTTTAGGCAATCAAGCTACCTCCCTTGTACTTGAAGTCGTATCCAGCGGTGGAACTGGTTGCTTCCATTGTAGCATTGACATCTCTCTCTGGGAAACCTTCCAAAGACTTCGCGTAAGTCGCGACAGAGTAGGCAATCAACTTGGTGTTAGTTAAAAATGCGTCCCACGCTAGATTTGAGACATCGTCACAAAGGGCATGGTAGCACTCATCCAAAACTTCACCATTGTCGCTGTTTAATCCTTCTGCACCTGCGGCAATACCACCACCTGGAATACCATTCTTAATAAATGCAACGTAATCTGATCTTCCATCAAATGGAATTAGAGTGTAGTTGAGGCCATTGTTCATATAATAATTGATGTAGAGGTCCTTCAATTCCTCAGAACCTCTTGGATTATCCACATTGTTGGCATCGTAGATTTGATATTCATAGTTAGGAGAAGCCATCATATCGTAATCCATGAATAATCTTATTTTAAAGTTTTCTTCGTCATCTAGATGTTCCACGTAGTAATTTGAGCCCATTAATCCCTCCTCCTCAGCAGACCAAAAGGCGAAACGAACCTTGTGGTTGATCTTGTAGCTAGCCAAATGCTTAGCGACTGTCAACAAAGAAATGGTACCAGAGCCGTCATCATTGAGACCTGGACCGGCAGCCACAGAATCTGAATGAGCGCCCAAGGCTACGATGTTGTCAGGGTCACCATGCTTGGTGTCAGCAATGATATTTTTCGTTTTAATATTCTTGACATAAGAGTCCATAGCAAAAAATAAAGAGAAATCGGAGTCCTTCTCGATGCTGGAAACTAATTTTTGACCAACAGAGTACGAAACACCAATAGTGGAAACTGTGTGCTTTTTTGGTTTTTCTAATGTTCCACTGACACCCTTCTTAGAGTGAGGATCGTTGTCATAAATGACAACGGCTTTGTAGCCATGTTTTCCTGCTAATTCACTCTTGACGCCGAAGGGACATTCTCCTCTTTCGATAAGCGCAATACTATCAACATCAACATCCAAGGCTTCGAAATCCGCATCCGAACAACCCAAATTAGGTATTTCCACTACTCTACCCATGAAAGCCTCGACTGGTGGAGAAAGGCTGAATGGTTGCGCGCTTGGAACAACTTTGCCATCGGGGTAAGTCAAATTGTAGGACTTGACTTCACCAGTAAGTGCCTTGAACGATTGCACAGAAACGTCGTAATAGTCTTTCATATCATCAAATTGCTTCAAAATGTACCTAATTGTGTTCCAATGCCCAGGTGACCCAATAACCCTCGTAGGGTGGCCGAACGTATTGTTCGATGTCTCTGCTACATGTAGTAAATCCCAAGCTGTCGCATTCAACTCGTCCAATGTAATGTCTTCTGGAAACTTTTCTGGTTCAACCAAATGCTTCATAAAATATGGCAAGTGAGGTTTTGGGAACAAAGTAATGTCCCCTGTAGACTCTTCCAGCGAAAAAACCTGCATAAAATTTTGTGGCAACACGAATGCACTAGCACATGCCGCTCCTGCTCCAACCAATGCTACAAACTTCATTTTCACTGCACGGGAACCTTTTTTTTGTTTAAAGAAGAACGAAGCTTAACTATTGCCATTAGCTCTTTTTTTTTTTTTATATACACCCCTCGTAGAGGGAAACAATATTCTTGTTGGCACGGGCAACAAAGATGAAAAGCAAGTAATCTCATGTCTACCCCCTAGGAGTTACTCTTTGGGAAAAAGCATCTTATTGCGCTACGTTCAATTACTTAAGCTTGTAAAGCGTTAAAGAAGTTGCTAAACGCTTCAATGCGATTAATTGCCATGGACGCCCGGGCACGCGTGTGCGGTAGAAGCAATTGCTGAATGTCAGTAAACGCTCAACAGAACACTTAGCCCCAACGGACTTTTGCTAAGTATCCTTAATCATCTTGATGACTCGAGGGAGGACACCTCTTGTACAATGTGACATCTTCAATGCCGCAAAATAAAATTATCAATCGTTCAGTTCTACTTCCAAGCTAATATTACAGAGTAGGAACGTGCACCTTTCTTGCAATATGTCATTAATGGTGAGCTGACTTCGGCGTAAGCCCTCGTTAAAATAAGTAGTCGTGTTGAAATGGTGAAGCACGTGGACGAGACGCTTCGCAAGTGTTGCCGTCGCATCTGACATCTTCAGCTCAACTAAGACTAGAGGCACAAGAGCCGCAAAGACCAATTGACATCTTAATACGCTATTATAGCGTTCTAACTTCGAATATATCGTTATTTTAATACATAATCTTACACCACGCTCCAGCACTCCACCCCGGCACGGAAACGGAAGAGGGTAGGGCTGGATGTGCCCTGTAATTGGCCTGACATTGGGCTGCGTTGGTTTGGTTTTTTTTTTTTGGCACAGCTTATTTGATGTGTTTGTTGAACTTGACTCTACGGCCCTCGACCTTTTCCTTGCGATGCCACTTGTCGTCGAACTGCAATTGCAACGACTCGGCCATGGACTCGTCATCGTACTCTACCACGTGAACTGGGTTTTTCGAAATGTTCGACCCCAGAGACGCGTGTCGAATATTGTCGAGCTTGCTGGCTAAACGGTCCCGCTTGTGCGACCCACCCAAATCCGAGTCTCTGCGAACCCACGTCCTGGCCATTTCCCATGCGCTCACGTCTACCTCAGCCGGGTCTTCCGCGTAAACTTCATGCCTCTTTGGCTTCTTCTCAAGACGCTCCTCAATTTTGTAAACATACACATAGTCGAGATCTACGTCCTCGACCACCAAATTGTTCACTTCTGCCGTAGCTTTCCGCGTATTATCTTGCTTTCTCCTAAAGAACCTGCTGAAAACGGACATTGACCTTAGTAATCCTCCTACTTTTGGGAGGTCTACACCAACTAAAGGCTACCTTGTTGTGCTTTCGGCCCCTTTTGTAAACCTCTCCGGTATTTATATCACTCAATCAACATCACGTGCTCATTTAACTTTGCTGAATTTCTCACCCCCTAAAAATTTCGTGACGCGTTCCGGCGATAACGCTTTTGTCGAGCACGATAAGGAATCTGATAAGAATTCTGTGGTATTCCCTGGGAAGAAAAGCGAGGGCTCCAGCGCAGAACGTGAATAAATGGTTTAGTAAAGCACAGAAAGGTGTTCCTCTCGGTGGTGTTCCTCTCGGTGGTGCACTGCCAGGTATAATTAGAAAGTCAAGAATAGTCGAAGCTTGGACCCGTAGAATTTAAACGAGCCGAAATCCGATAAGCGAAATGTTTAACAATGGCCAGAGCAAATGCATGGAATCCTAAGAGGCTCGAATTTCAAAAGAATACAGTGAGTGTCCCAATCTGCTATTGACGTCCTCTGAAGATATCCTCTGAATATTTCCGCACACGCAAATACACGGGTATGGTGACTAATAATATCAAAGGGTCCGGCGATACTCGCATCAGAGAGAGAATTTTAGGATGGTGCCATGGGCTGGTGGTGCCGATATAAGGGTGGGCAGGAAAAGACGGAAAATTTCTGAAGCGCTGCTGCTGTATCGTAGGTTTTTCGTGACGATATCCATAATCCGAAATGTACACTATATCTACGGAAATTGAAATTGAAAGCGCACCTTTGGCCGTTCGGTAAAAATTGATGGATTTCGACGGTCACGCCCGCTGGAATCCCTTTTTCAAGTCCATCAAGGTGCTCAAAGGCGACCGAAACAACATCAAGCCTGGGGACTCTCTCGAAGTCTCCATGCAAAGCGGCGAAAACGGCAGTATTACGAAATTTACACCCACGGTGGTTCGCAATGAGCCTTCTTTGTTCGAATGGAAAGGTGCGCTGCTGACCGACTGGATTTTTGCGGGAACTCACAACTTCCAGTTTATAGAGCTCGACGGTGGCAATAAGACCAGGTTTGTGCAGATTGAGGTGTTCACAGGCTCGCTTGTGTTCGCTCTTAAGTACTTTTTGCGCGATACTTCTAAAAATTTCACGGCCATGAACTCAAAGCTAAAAGAAGAATGTGAGAAAACGGACTAGCGTTCGATGTGTAGTAGTGTGTAAACCTTCTTGTTAAAATACGTCTTCCCCAGTTTGGTCAACTGTCAAACTTGAATGCACTTGCTTAAGCTTGTTCATCATCCCCAAGATAAATGGACGTAGCTCGTTGATCTCCAAGAAACTCAAATTATCCAGTTGCAGGTGCGATTCGTTCAGTTGTTTCAAACCCTGTGATATCTTGCCTAGGCGGATTTCTCTTAAATCTTGAACTTTCCCTCGCAGTATATGCACTGGATCGTGGAGGTCGTCAGATGCTTTTATGAACAAGAGTTGCGCAACTACCAGCCAATTCCATGGTAGATCACTGAATCGTTCTGGATTTTTCAACTCGTATTCGATATATTTTTGTAGCTGCTTAGCAGTTAGCCAAGCTGGTGCGACGATGCTGCATTTTCCCTGCTGTTTGAGTAGCAACGCAACCCAAAGCGCAACATCTTTCGTTTGCATTGCTACCAAGTTGTTCAGAGGTTCGTCATCTGCTGTGACAAGTTTCCAGCGTGTTGAACTTTGACTGACATTTCTTTGACGAACAGAAGATCGCGTAGAAAACCGTGAAAATATTTTAATAGGTTCATTCTCAACGATGAACTGTATCTCTTCCGGAGAGAATGTCTGCTGCAGAGTTATAGGTAATGACATGGATGATGATGCCAGCTGTTTCTCTTGGATGAGTCTTGTGTAGTTGTAGCTAGAAACAACTTCAATCAAAAATTTTCGGAATTTATTTTGTCTTCTCTGACTCTGAAATTTAAAAAACCACACTTTATACAATTACCATTGATACCCAATCATGAGCTGGAAGCGATCTTTACACCACCTTGGCTATTATCAACCGAACCTAAATAATAAGAGCCTGATTCTTTCTGTACTGAAATCCACAGCTACGAAAAGGGAGGCCAAGGATTATTTGAAAAAGTACACAGATAGAAGTGTTCAGAACCATTGCCTCTTCCTGATACGTAACATAGCCTCCCATGATCATACCACATTAGCGCGGTTCACGCGCATCATAGATAGGCTTAAGATGTTAGGAATCAGACCTATGTTTGTAATGCATCCATATGAAGACGTCGAAAAACAAACGAACTTTCTCGACAACTTATTTAGTACGTCTCAAATTGCTTCTATTTGTATTCCCGATGCACTTATTAAGAGATCAAGCGGTGAATTTGAATCTCCCGTCCACTACAAAGAACTAGATGGAATCATTCCCGTGATCAAACCCAAGATATTCGACGAAAGTACATGTACGCACATTCCAATTCAAGATACTGCTGCCTTCATGGGACTACTGGTAGAACATTTAGATTGCCATGTGGATAAGTTCTTCCTTCTAAATCATTCTGGTGGCATTCCTTCTGGCGAGAGAAATGACAATGCACATGTATTCATAAATCTGTCTCAAGAATACAAATTCCTTTCCAAATCTTTGGCAAGCAACATCGATTTTTTGGCCAAAGAATTGAGCGATGACAGCAAAGACCTTTATGACCAAATGAAGGTCTTCTTCGGGAGAAATGAGATGCAAAGGACTTACAAGCATTACTGTGATCATTTGGAGGATTTGAAAATAATGAATTCCGTGCTTTCGAGACTTTCCTTGTCATCTACTGGTCTTATAACAACGCTAGCAACTGCTTCAAACCTGACTAAGAACCCGCTACTATATAATGTGTTGACGGATCGGTCCCTGATATCATCATCACTTCCACGCTTCAAACGAGCGACCAACTCGGGTGTTTCATGGTATGAATTGGCAATAGATAAAAAGACACCAGAGGATTCGTCTGATGGCCCGCTTGTAACCACAGTACTGAAAAAAGGAGTTGATATAAAAGTGTTTGACTATCACTTATTGACGGGGAATAATTCTGTCGGACTTCCTGAAGAATTTCTCAATGAAGGATCAATGAATGAACCTGTTGGGGAAAAATTGGATTTAAATAAGCTTAAAGCAATTGTTGATCAAAGTTTTGGGCGTAAACTTGATCTCGCCCATTACCTCCGTCGAATAAATGGCCGTATTGCTTCCATAATTGTCATTGGAGATTATGAAGGTCTTGCTATTTTAACATATGAAGGACCCAAAGATACGCCATTCCCTTATTTGGATAAATTTGCAGTCATGCCTCACCT
>JAJLUF010000040.1:0-33423 GCA_030569995.1 Lachancea cidri
AAGATAGAGGGCAGTTCTTTGGATCTAACATCGTTGAACTTAGCCACTAACCCACAAGCTTCCAACGACGTTTGTGGATCCCATTCCAGTGGAATGACGCTACAAACTTTGGATAACATGTCCTGATAAACCACCAATTGGTACATATCCCAAATCAATTTACACGAACTTTTGCGAATGTGTACCTCTTCTTCTGTTACTCTATCCAGATCTCTGCATATCATCTTGTAGACATCATACCCGTCTATCCTGGCCTTATGCTCCCCAACAGAGCAACCGATCACTTTCAAAACCACACATTCATTCACGTACCTCAACTTTCCTTGTAACACGTAATATTCCTGTGCCTCACCAACGTGCAGATCACTATTAATTTCCTCATACATTACATAGTTGAAACCATTAAACGAAAAGGACTCAAGTAAATCTTTCAGTGCCCCACAACGATTCACACACATGATCAAATTCAGCAGCACAACTTGAGTGAAAAACACGCTCACGAAACTTAATCGCCATTCATCGACATCGTAAAATTCCACCAAGTCAGAGTACACGGTTTCCAAAATGCAACAAAACTCTTCACCTATCTTACCACCTTCCAATACTTTTTCATCTCGTTTGATTAGGCTCACAAACACGTTACTTTCCTCCCACAAATCCACTTGACCTGGCGCGCGTTCCACCAGATCGAAAAGCCTGATATAAAAATTTACCCATCTCATCTCCCAATTACGGTCAAAATTGATCTTCTTCCTTAGGTTCTCCAGCGTTCTGATGTACTTATAAAGGAATGCATCCAAGAAATGCGCTGGTCCGTACAATACCACATGAAAGAATAAAAACAACGTAAATCTTTTCACAAAGAGCTCGCTATGAAACTCTGTGTTCACCGACGTCGGTACACTTCCTACTACCACTTTCGACAGCGATTTCCTGCTAAAGGTCCGGCCTCTGGAAAAATCGTCAACCGCTAGGGAGCAGTAATCATCCACAACGCTATCGAACAGCGTCAAATAGTCAATTCCTGGAATGTCGAAATAAAAATTCAGCACACAGAGCAGAACCAACAGCTGGTTACTCTTAAATAGGCCATCAACACGGTACTGGTCTAAAAAGTCATCCTGTACGCCCTCGACGAAATCCTTCTCCAGGTTACACTCCCATCTACCATATAACACGAGCACGTTGTTCAGCACACGTCGGAAGTCCCTGAACGCACTGTTCAGCGAGCTGTGAGGAATCTTGAAGTTATTCACCTTAAGTCCTTCTTCATCCATAGCCATCACGACAAACGAATTCTCACCTATTTTAAGAATCTTGCTGCTCGAGCCACTAATTCTTTTCACAGTACGGGGCATCTCACCGGCTTGTTTCAGCAGCTCATCATACCTGTCACACAGGTCAATCAATTTCTCACGCACAAAGTCAACACTGTCACAAAGAACACGCAATTCTTTCGATCTCTGAGGAGGAGCAACGTAGTCGAGCCTACAATCAACACCTTTTCTAGCACAAGGTGTACATGGCCCAGGTCTCATACAGAGAGAATCACATTTAGTCTTATTCTTTCGACATCTTATACAAGACCTCAAAGGTTTCTTCTCTTTATCCTCATACATCTTGTAGCTCCGAATCAAACTGACAGAGTCTAAATACACCAGGCTACAGCTAAGCTAAGCTCTATGATCATTCAGACATATACAAAAATAATTACAAACTCATCATCAATATTACAAAAACCGCCTCGCCGCGGCATACGCATACGTGACAACCCGTCCTAATGGTCACTACTGACCCGAAGCAAAGGAACATACTACATATTACCAAACCGAACTTCGCAGTATAAGGAATGAACATCCGCTTTTACAAAATCCCGCATCGATCACTCTCCCCACAAATGCGATACATCGGGGCTAAAGGACTTTTAAACCTGCGTCAAATTTCGACCAATAACATACCCCAGATTTACTAAGTGAAAAAAGACAAAATTTGAGTTGCCGCATCTTCATTCGTTCCTAATGACAGTGCCGAGTTTGGTATGATCACGTGACATGTTGATTACGTAATGGTGTAAAGAAAAATTAAAGTAGAGCATAGACACATACAACACGCGTAGATCACACACCGTACATATCTAAAGTTTTATTTAATGATATATAGTTCCATAAACGTATATCATGCATATGTTATTCATTATCGACTTAGCGTAATTAAGATAGAGCATTGGTCGAAATAATCACACAATATTGAGCTCAGAAAATTGACTTTTCTTTCTTCACGGGAAACGAGAACAAACATTTAATGAATATAAAGTTGGTTCGATATTAAAGAGATTATAATTTAATATAACTTAAAAAAAAAAACTTACCATATTAGACGTCGGCACATCAGACGTCGTATACTAAAGAATTAGATAATAATCATCACCGATTATGAAACTTCGCATTCCCACATTTCTTCGCGACTTTGAAGAGTGTTAACTCAAGATGCAATTCACACTATCAACGCTATTCTCACTGACATCTCCCGTCCGAAACGACCTTCGATATATACATATCTGCGCATACGTACAAACCACTTATGTAACACGCCAACAGAGGAAAGGATGCGCGTTAACCAACTCGACGCACACTCTCTGGATCGAGATCTTCACAGTCAGCTTTGGGATCTAGCAAACAAAGCATTCCTGCCTCTCAATCACACCGAGGAGTGGAAACTATTACTCAACAGTTTGATATTTCATTTTGGAACAAAGCAAAACGACAGAAAAACCGTCACCTACGGCTCTTCCTTAACTGGAAACTACTATACTTCAACGAAACCACTACTTTACGTAGCGGAAATACTAGTCCACTACCTAGATCAAAAACTGTCGACAACAATTCACAGTCACCCCTCAAAACAAATTCAAAAAGTCTACCAAATACTCACCAAACTATTCACATTTCTCGATTTTACCACTTTCTTACAGCTCATAGCGGGTAGACAGGTAGCATTCCTCTCCGTCTGGCACAAAATACTTGGAATTCAGGCACTTCAACATTCAACTTCGGACTTTTACCGTGATACCATATACGCAGGAATACAGTTTCTGAACAGGCAATTACTTTGGAATACACTACTTGAAGTTCTGAGCGTAGACCTGATAACATCACTGATCCAAAAAAGATCAATCAAACCAAGAAATGCTACAAAAAAAGACAAATCAGATAACAAAAAGTGTGTATATTGCCAAGAATTCCCAACAAATCCATACATATCAAATTGTTGCGGATCAACTTACTGTTATGTTTGCATTGTAATGTGTCTTGAGTGGAAAAGTTGTCACGGTTGCGGAAAGACAAACTTCAAAGGAACATCTCTCTACGAAAACCACATAAATGACGAAAAGCATTTCATAAAGAACAACTAATAGTAGTAGAGATTCTAATAAGCAATTAAATAATACAATTCATCAAAAGGCGTTTAAAGTTTATTTCTATCTATTTTTTTTTTTTTTTACCTCATCATCGATTCCAAAAAAAAAGTTCATTCAAATTTCAACACAGTATAGTCCAAACCTCGAAGCTCTAATCAACATTCTATACCACTCATGAAGACAAGACTACGGCAAATGATAAACTATAATAGTCTTCAGAGGGTATTCAATCTCAGGACGTTTAGTAGCATCAGAGCTATGCCACATAAATCCCAATTATTGACCTCTTTCAGCGAAAACAGCACATCCATACCCAAACTCGACAGCCTCATTAAAATGTACTTGAGAGAATCAAAAGCAAACAGCACAAACGACTGCTATAAAGAGAGCATAACGTTATTACCTACAGTGTGCAAAGAATCATTTGCAAATATTATCTCAAAAAACTACAAGTTTTCTAAATACTGTAGAAACCTACTACGATGGGAAATACTAAAAAATTGCGAGAACGTATTCTTGATAAACACAGTTTTCGGGTATATCAAGGAGAGCGATATGACCAAACCAATCCAATTCCAAAGGACGGATTCAGTTCTTGAATGGTGCATATCAGACTGCATTCAACATAATGATATAATGGAACTAACTGATTTCTACATGTCGTACTACACAAATTTCCCAGACAAAGACATTTCCATACCAATAGTTGAAAGAATAATGTCTGCATTAGCATATACAAATCCAAAATTGGATCGCATAATATTACAAAAGTTCATTGACCTCAATCAATTTCTAACCCAGAGAAATGTAAATTTTAACATTCCAGAGGATCAGGCAGTATCATTTTCAAACAAAGCTACTTCATTACAAACTTGCCCCATTGTATCAAAAAAAGTACTAACAACAGTACTGTACAACAGCCCCAACGACTCAGATAGGAACAAACAAATTAGAGCTGCATACAAAATTATAGATTTTGACTACACAACCAACAACCCTGCTGGAATGCATCTTGCCTGGATAAAAATCCAAGAAAGTTACAAAACAATTGCAAGTCATGATTCAAGGATACTATACAAAATCATAAAAATGTATTCTAAGCAGAAAGCATACAGAACCCAGGCAAAGAATATCATATCAAAATTACCTCACGAATATTATGTCAACAACGCATTATTATTACCAGCAGTGATAAATTTTGCAACAACCACTGAAAACTTCGAAATGGCAGAAAAAGTAATGAACGATATAACAACTTTTTCTAACGAAAAAACCCAATCGGTAATTCTAAATTCCAGATATACACTATCCTGTCTTCTCAGAATGCATTTAAGATTTAATGATTCAATTGGAGTAGATAAAGTTTTACAACAGATAAACAATATTCATGGAGAACTATCATCAGCTGATTACCAAGCTATAATAGCTCATCTCATAAAAAACAACACACCAACCAATATGCTTAGGGCGATACGAATGATAAACAAAATACCCTCTAATAAAACATTGCCATCAATTGCTACAGTTATCAGCGGTATTTTAAACAAGCACGACGTCATGAACAACACAATATCACAAGAAGCAAGCACGAACGTTGAAAAACTTCTCGAAATGGCAAACAGCCAAGACCCTCAACATAAAGACAGTATTTGGTCAATAATTGCATCGATTTACATAAGAAATCTTACACAACAAAAGAGAATTCAACATACAAAGCCAATACCGAAATCAAATTGCCCAGAAACAACTATTAACGATAATAACTCTGGCCTAGACATTGCCAAAAATTGCTACACCAAATCTTTAACTGTACCAAGTTTGCACATAACTCCTAATCCGTTCAATTCCATTCCAAGTAATGTAAAAATTAAAATAGACAAATCCAATAAACTTGTAATCCTTCGAAATATCGCGAAAGATGCAATCTCTTCAAAGAGGAAGGATATCTTTAAATGGTGCTGCATTGAAATGTTTAAAAATGGCATGCCAATTCAAGAACTACTTTTTGATTGGAACTTGATGATGAAACATCAGATAAGAAGAAACCACTACAAAAGTTTAAAAGATATAAAGAAGTCGTTAAAGGTGAACGGTCTAAGCTTTATTTCAAGCTCCTTAAATTAAGCACACTCAAATAACGGTATACTTTAAAAATATATATCACGACCTTATGACTAAATATCAACTACGCGGAGGGGGCAAAGCAGGGTATTTTTTTGGGCTGGGTAGCGCCTTCGAAAAATCTCTTACAACAATTTGGCAATCGACTTCTTTACACAATGCTCTTTTTTTATCTTCAGATACATTATTCAGCAACTGAAGACCGGAGCTTCTTTCCAATGCATCTACAGGAACTTCGAAATCAAGCAATTTCGTTTCATTTGAGATAGGACCATTCGGAAGAACAAAAGCGCCTACGGCAATGGAATCTGTGTCTTGATTTGAAATACTGTTCTCGGCAACGATCAATTTGAAAAAATGAGTAGGTACTGCAATACTGGGAGGATTTCCAATTACCTCATAGGATATTTTGAATTTTCCATCAACTGGATCTTTCTTTGGCAAATATAGCGGCCCAGTAACAATCCGAACACTCTTATACTTTTCAGTAAGTTGCCTACAAAAATACTCTAGATGAGCCCAGTAGTCTCTGTTAAAACCTTCGCCGACCTGAGGACACATGTTTGTTAAATAAAATGTCTCATCCATCGCTTTTTGAGAAAATTTTGCATTAGCGGCTGGTGCTTGATGACCACGATCATAACCAGATCTGAAATAGTCCTTAAGCTTGCCTCGGAATTTCTCTGGAATTTGCTCGTCTTCCTTGAAATAAGAGTTCTTACGGTCAGCATTTCTATCAGACAATGATTCGGGAGTAACGTGCTCAACCACCCAATATGGGTTCCTCGTTCTCCTATCGTAACAGGAAACAAACTCTTCTCTAGATTCAAGATCATGAATAGGCCCAGGAAAACCATACTTGAAAAACCCCGCCGGGTTTACATTCGAGCCTTTTAATTGTATGACACCATCGGGTCTATTACCAGGAATACCGAGTGAAACAGGCGAAATTTCATTAACACTACTTGGAGCAGAAGAAGTTTTACGCCAAAGATAGGACGTAACAACAGATCCCAAGCCTAAACCAGCCAAAGCAGATGCCAAATTCCTAGTGGCCATTGATCTAGGTATAGTTAATAAAATTACTTAGATGAAAACTTTCCTCGACTTAAAAAATCACCGGAAATCGATGTTCAGAACTGACGGAAAAACTTCATGCTTGAAATTGTCACAATTGTTCAACTTTTTCAGCAGTAGAAAAACAACAGACAAAAAATTAATTTAAGTAAAGAATTAAAAACTAATAATCACGATTACTACCTCAGATTTTACATATATGGTAATTATTTGGCGTCATATTATATTCATGGAATCAACACATATGAAAATCATCTTTACTCCTTCACATATTTTTGAAACGGTTTGATCTTATATATACGTATTGATGACCAATTTCTAATAGCAGACAGAGTACTTGCTTCATGATATACACATATGAACAAAGAAAAAAGAGACAGATGAACCAAATAAAACAATGATACCATCTCAATCCTGAAGAACACCATGATATGAAGTCAGCCTAATCAACTGTTCCCCTACTAATTAGTTCTTCATTCAAAGTTTTTCAGCTCAATCTGTTCTCCTGTACTTGAAATAATCTGTGAATTGTTTCCAGATTTATGCTTTATAACTTCCTTAAACATGGATCTTTGATCATCATCCAAAACATTAGCTATCACAAACTTGACATCTTCAAAATCTAGCTCAACGAGCTCGACAATGTAATTTGCAACAAAATCTTTGTGGTTATCAAAATTTTCGTAAAACCAAATCAAAATCGGCATGCAAATGCTAATCGCAGAGCGACTATTAGAATGTTCACTTGAAATACAAAACTTCGTAAACGCCACAAACACTTCCATAACTACCTCTTCATCTTCAAAAAGCGCTAATTTTTCTGGATCTTGTACAATGTCCAACAAAATCACAATCGACCTTCTGACAATATCTTTCTTTACTCCAGATTTCTCTGTACTAGATATTATACTTTTAACTCCTTGAAGAGCAACCTCTGATGTATTCTTACTTTGTAAACCTTTGATTAATAAATGTGTGAAATTTTCAGCATCATCAGCAATAAAAAAGTTTCGGTCGTCTTTGTTAAGTATCAAACAAGTAGTCAATGCCAACTCAACAGAGATTTTTTCGAATACGATATGCTTGATAGATTGAAAAAAAATTGTAACCATCTTATTATTATCGGAAAGAGTTACAGGGTCATCAACCACACATTTCAAGAGCGGTAATGTTATCCTAACTAAGTAGTTCCGACAGTTTAGTTCAAAAATTTGGCCAACGATAAAAAGCAAGCATGCATATAGATCCAGCTTGAATACATCAGGGAATTGGCTCACAACCTTCGATATTATTCCAAAAGTTCTTCTCAAAAGCTCGAGCTCCCTTTCAGAATAAACAATTTTTTCAGCATCACTCTCTTCTCCAACGTTTTCTTTTAGGAAAGGAAGCACCTGGCGAATTATCGACATCAGAAGCCTTAGCATTTGATAGAGTTTGTCGACACCGGACAAAAACCTCTCCTCATCCACGTTTTGCTTCAAGTAAGACATGATGAGCGCTTCAATAACTGAAACAAGTGCTAGGTTTTCTTCGATCGAACCTGTCAAAACCAATCTATCAAAGATCTCCACACTTTCTTCGTGGATTCCATTCGAAAAAAAAGGCCCAAATGAGACATCGCACAAGAGAACTTTTTCCAAAGCTTCCAAGGTATTCAGCTTTACAGTACTATTTTCTAAGTTCTTGACGAGGTTTTGCAAACATTCCGCATACAGAACGAATACGAAACTACTCAGGTCGTCTTTACTTAAACATTCACCGAGTAAGGACTTGTCTCCCGAGTTCACACACCCAATAGCGTTCACAAAATTGAGCCACACAGGTTTATAAAGTTCCAATTTTTTTATTCCGTTGCCATCATCAGTAGAATTTCGATCTAATGATAAATCTATATTGAAAACTTGATTCTGAACGGAGGCATATTCCCTGAGGGAAACTATCCATAGCGGAACGAGACTATCCCAGTAGCCCTTGGTAAATTCAATCAGCTCATGGTTTTTTGTACAGCATGCCTTAATAGTAACCTCAGCCCATGCATTCAAGATAGAAACTTCAATTTCAATTCTAGATTTTTTAGTTGGAACAATAACCTCTCCAATCTTAATCGCACTGGTTTTATCCACAAGCTCCGCCAATGAAGTCACCATAATTTTTTTAACTCTCCCCATTCTTGTCAAGGGTACAATACCCGAAGAAAGATATTCGGCAGAAACACGAATAGCACATGGTAAAACTGAGGTGGAGCTATTTTTATCGAATGCTGGCATCAGAGCACTTACGATATGCGCTTCTTCTTGCTCAAGAATAGAATACTTCGAGTCCATTTTGTCAATTTTAGTGGAAAAATTCACGATCAACATACCAAGTACTTCAATACCTAGCTTCTTCACAGGCTGGATGTTCATTGTTGAGGCACTGAAGCAAACTTTAATTAGGCTCCCAATTCTTCTATACAGAATTTCTTCGATATTTTTATTTTTATGGCTTAATACAAATAACTCCCGTATCAAGCTCAAGTAAAGAAACCTAGCTTTCCAGTTCATTAAGTCGTTTTCTGTACTAATGCCATTTATACCGCTAGCCCGATTTTCTTCCTTGTTATCATCAGACTTAGTAATGGACGTTTCTTCTTCATCACGAATATCTTCCAGGTTCTCTTTCTTTGACCCATGATTCAAAAGGTAACGTTCAACAGAAGCATGCATTTGAGAAAATAGCTTTTCACAAGGCATATTGAACAATCTCACAAGCTTATCAATCCAAATAGGGTCTTCAAGATAAGTTTGCTGAAACCATTCGTTGATGTAAGTAATAACCACATTAGATTTTGGGTATAAAGCAAGGTAAGTCCAAACATAGAATTCAATGTCCTTACAGAAAAAGTCATAATTTTTGAGCTTCAAAAGCTGCGTGAAAAATGTGAAGCTAGATACAATAGCTTTTTCACAAAAAGGACGCATGATTAGACTCTTATCATCTATGAAGATGGAATTAGAATATTGGAATTCCAAACCCACGAAGTTGGCATCCTTAATAAAACTTCTCACAATTGGATGACATAGCTCAATGTTGATTATATCATTTATCTTGAAAGTTGCAAGATTCACGAAAATATCGGTAGCATACATTTGTTGAACAACGTCAGTAGAGAACAATAAGAATACTAGTAAGTTCTGGAATGCCTCACGAGATTCTGGCCTTAGTTCAATTAAACTGGGACCAAGATTTCGAGTGAGTATGCTCAAAATTTGACCTATGACCCGATGAGAGTTATATTTCCAATTGTAGTTGTAGGACCACGTAGAAGACCCAAATATCCCATAGCTATGATCAAGAACAAGTTTTTCTAAAAGAACGACTAAATCTGAAGCAACCTCACCATTAATAATCATCAAATTTTCCAAAAATACGGCAAGTGCATCCAAAGACCATGTGTGAACAACTGGATGTGGATCTTTTATTAATAGTTCCAGAAGACTGTAGGTTGTGGCGAAGTTCGAACGTTGAGAATTGTATTTGTAAATTGAAGAAAGAGATAATGCATTGAAAACTCGGGAATAAGGATTTTCATTGTCAACGATATCTTTGATTAAAACTTCACAATTTTTGGTGAGGAAAACAAGGTCATCAGCTGATGTAAACTTTTGATTCCTTGAAACTGCACTAGTGAGCAGACCGATACATTCTGCTTTGATTCTAGATAAAAATGCATCGTCCACTAATGCAATACTCTTCAAAATCTTCAAAAGCAAAGTACCGACCGTTTCCTCAAGTGTCAAAGCATTCTGTTGCATAGTTTTGAGCGAGCCGTATATTGCAACACAGCAGTTTATGGCAATAGCCAATGATCTAAACGTAACCGTATTTCTAGAAAAGATGCTAGAATTCATGCTTTCTAAAACAGAATATTGAATTTTATCATTCAAGAACGGAAAAACGAGTGAAAAGATTTCCATTGATGAATTGATTATCGAGGTCGTTACTTTGGGAGAGTATTCTTCAGAACGTGAATACAATCCATTTCCATAGAGTAGTATTAAATAATCATAGGAAAGAACAGAAGTTATAGGTTTTGCCACTTCTCTCTCAAAAGGATCATACCAAAAATCCGCGCTTGAAAGCCACCTATCAGCTGCACTTCCCTGGATAATACTTTTCTTCTTAATTTCAAGTTCATCAATCTCGGAATCATACAATTTACTCGAAAGTCCATAAGCAAACCCATCATCATTTAAGAATAAATCTTCGACAGACAAAACATCATCTTCTTTCTCCCGTTTCACTTCATTTGAAATATGTTGCCTTTCCTTAATGGTCTTCAAAGACCCGAAAACTGGCTGATGATTTTGCGCATACAAATTAGGATCCGAGAAGTTTTTAACAATCAGGATGAGAACAGCGCTGTTGAAATCAGCCTTAACATGGTCTTGGATTTTAAGATATATTTGCAGTATTCGATTTTCATTGTGCAGTAATACATTGTCTATCGTTTTAGTCTTAATACTGATTGAATGATTGAAAGTCGAGCATTTCGTTAGTAAAAATGAGACTTGTTTTGCCACATTTACGTCAACATCTATTTTACCCAGATAACACAACAGACACGTTAAAGCATGGTTTCTTAGCTCAATGTTTTTATAAAGTTCATCTTCATCGCGGTAATTGAATGTATGTGTAAGAATACCTTTCCAAAAGAGAAACAGTTGAGAAGAGTGTGTTTGAAGAAATTGATCATCATCGTAATTCATCAACCCACAGAGAATTATCCAGGAGATCAGCTCTTTATAATAAGCAGTGGAACCAGTATTAGTCGATGTCTCTTTCATGATAGAAGTTGAGAATATAATGATCTTCATGATGAGTTCATAAGAAACATAATCTTTATCTGCAACATCTATTAAATTGGCAATAATAAAAGCATGACCATGATTCTTTGCGAAACTGAAGTTTTCAGCTCCACCTAATTCTGTCGACAAAATCTCAAGAGAGCTTTCTATTACTTCAGTCATATATTTTGGTACTAAAGTTAAGAACTTTTTCAAAACTTTGTTTGAGTGAACCCTTATTTGAAAATTCTCACTGGTGGCCAGTTGGACAAGTTTGGATTTGATAGCTACCACGTTATGCTCATTCGAATTGAATGAGGAAGATAAGTCGTCCATTAAGACCTCTGCAAGTTGAAGATAAGCAATCGTTGCGAAATGAACTTTACCCTTCTCGTCCATTAATAATGACTGGGCATTAGTGTTTTCTTCAAAAATAGTCAGGAGTGTTAAGATCTTCGATGATGTACCGAGGCGCGGCAGGATAATATGATGCATATACCCAAAATATTTCAAATTTCTTGAAATAAAGTCCAATCGCTGTTCTTGACTTCTACGGTCTTCAAAAATATGGTTTGTTAAGATCTTAACAACATCTAAATATCCAGTGCCTATGAGAACCTCTGGCCCGCGTAGAAAACTCTGACCAAGGAAATGTATCAATGATTCGAAACACCCAGATTTTATATCCCTGCTACTTGACTTGATAAAAATATCCGCATAGAACTTTAAAATGTCAGCTAACGAGGTTAAATTTCTGTCAAAGTGGTAAAAGACCAAAACATCAGCAATAGTTTTAGCAGTGGAAACACGAGTTGCACGGTGAGCAAGGCCAAAACTTCCGAAGTTTTCATCCATAAACTTGGAATTAAACCCAGCGAGGACATTATTTGAGTGCAATCTCAGAAATGATTCTTGTTTGAAGTATGAGCTCCATGAACTTATGATTGCATTAAGAAATCCAAATGGATAGTCTTGACCTTCAGAATATAGTTCACGCACAATAGTTTTGGAGATTTTGGTGAATTTAGTCATGAACGTTTCGCTAATTATCTCATAGCCACAAGAGTTCACAATCGAACTATATAGTTCCATAAGAAGTGTGAAAAAAGTTGCATGGAAGGATTTGTCTTTTTCCATCATCTTTTTTAAATTTTTGAATATAGCCGTGAATAAAAGTGGAGCTATAGAAGTAAGGCCATCTCCAAATAGTTCGAACATTTGTATCAAAATTGTAGCGCTCAATTCCTTCGCCGGGGAGAATGTATAGCTTTTCTTTCTTGGTTTCTTTTTAGTTTCACCACCAGGTTGATGTTCCTCGCTCAAAATATTCGACAATAATACCGCCGATTCAAAAATCTTGCCCGGAGAGTCATCTTGCAATTTGTACAAACAAAGGTTATACAGCTCTGATATGCTCAATTCCAGCTCATGGGAGAGCTGAATTTCTATCTCAGCATCGCTGTCCAGGTATAGGAAGAGTTCATTCAATTGTAAATAGGGTTCTAAGACAGATATGGACTCATTACTGCATTTAATCTTCCTAATGCATTTATTAACCCATGTAAATACGTCATGCCTTTTATTAGAAGAGCCTTTGACTAATTCATCGACTAATTTGACTTCTATAGAAGACATAGTTTGCCAACGGCGTTCTTGTTTCTTCACTAAAGATCAATCATTAAGTAAATGGTAAAAGTACAATTACCTGATGGAAACAACAGAACAAAATAATCGTGTAAAGTTACTAAATAACGTTTAAAGATATATGTACACGCCATGGACAAACAAAACTTAGCAGTGATACAACAATCCTAGAATATAGCTGTACTTATCATGGGATCAATTAGCTTGAACTGAAAAGAATATCATTTCTGAAAATAAAGAAAAAGTTCGATACAGGAATTGTTCAAATTTAAAGATGATGTAGTTACAGAATAAACCAGTATATATGAGCTCTCCATCATATTTTATTAGCGCTCAATTTAGTATCTGCTTGGGCATTTGAAGGATCCGAGACTGGTTTGCCAAGTAAAGTATCCCATTCATCAAATATTCCATTGAAAAATGGATTATTATCAAGGGCATTGAAAGCCGAACTAAAGCTTTGCGAAAAGTCGGTTTCAGGAAAGACACTTGGAATGCTCGCTGAATTACTGGGTGCGAAAGTTGGAGGAATACCTGCAGGTATATCTTGTACATTAGTTGGCAGACTGAAACTTTCATTAGTATCTTCCAGTAAGCTGTTCTGTGTAACTCCTATAACGGGACCGTACGTTGGATTGGTTTGAGAGCTGTCTCTCGGTGACAGTTCTAGCTTATCAAGCTCCTTTACATAGCGTGCCACGGTCTTTTCGTTTAATCTTTCGAAAAGTTTGTTCAGAACGTTAAATGTCCTTTCACTGGCCATAGACGAGTTTTTCAAGTTGAGTAAAACATCAATACCGAGTTTGAGGTCTCTCTCTATTCCGTCAATGATCGACTTATCAATATTGGTTGGACATTTGACTTTCAATTGATGTGTAAAATATATGAGGCAGGCAACGCTGAAAAATATAGTGTGCACCGAGAACCAATAGCTACCGCTTAGTAATCCCTTATTAACCATTTCACATGCAAGCTGTACAATTTCTTGGGAAGTCTTGATACAGTTATTCGCCATTGATATCTCAAAAACCAGATTGGGGTCCTCTTTCGAATCCAAGGTAAAATAGTGTATGAAGGGCCGATATAGCATAATGTTGGCGTGAAGATAGTCTAAATGCAAGAACTTGTTCCCTTTCGAATACAAGCTTTCTTCATCTGCATTGACAAAATTGTAATTAGGTTTAAGTTGTAGAGGTAGTGCCATACACCAGTTACTGAGTTCAGTTTGTACGCTATTAATTTTTTCAAAAGAAAGTGATGGAGAGTGTTCTTTGTTTCTGTGCCGATAAACCTTTTCATAGATGTGCTTCATTATCATGATGAGCTTCGTATGCTCGTTATTCATTCCACAGCTACTAATTTTACCCCAGGGCTGCGGTTCGATGCCTTCTTCCGTGATTCTATCGTCATCAAAGTCGCCGGGCAATTCTTGGTCGACATCTTCTTCTGACAGACAACTGGGAAGGCCCAAGATGCAGTTCATATAAACGTCCATCTTGTAGATAGTCCAGAATAATCTTTTCTTGGTTTCTACATCAACGGGAGACTGATTTGGGGCAGTAATTTTCCGGTGAAGCCCTTCGCGCATAGCTGAACGTAATGCCACCCCAATATATGAGTAACAAGTGGTGAGTTTGGCGGAGCACTGCAAAAAAATCGTGAGCATAAAGATGGTTTGAATAGCTTGGATGTCGGTAGCATTGGTGACGTCAATCAATTTTTTAGCCTCGGTGAAGAATTTGTAGCCTTCGTCTTGGAAAAACTCCCGAGCGGCCACATCGCTCGCCTTGAAATCTTCCTTCGAAAATAGGGCACCAACTGCAATAACAGAGTATACAAGTGGGAGCGCTTTATTCTGTTCATCTGTGTAATCTTCAGGGTTGGTTTCGTACAGACTAGTCAGGATGCGCATGAAATTGGGGCGATGGTAGAAGCGAAACAGCACGCACGCACAATGCCAACTCCTGTAAATGAGTTTTTTGGCAATTTCCAGTGGCGGGAGAATGATCTTGACCTCAACCATGGGCTGTGAAGACGAGTCGTCGCTACGAAGCAGACCCTCTGAACCGGGGCTGGCTCCCGCGAGCGGGTTCTTATTGCACATCTCGGCTTCGACGGCATCGACGTTGAGCAACCCTTGGAACTTGTTGCGCTGGATGATCTCTAGAAGCTTGTTGGGATCGCGAGAGGCCATTTCGAAGTTTACGTTCGGGAATACGCTGCCCAGGATACGTTTCAGCTGCGCGTCGCCGTCTGAAATCGCCTTTTGAGCGGAAACCAGGTTGGATACGGCGACCTGCTTGGCAGCGGGACGCTGCCCACTCAGAGCGGGCTTGGAGCGCTTACGGCCGCGAGGAACTGGGTTATATGTGCAATTATACGAGTAAACAGTGCAGTGGATACATGGTTGTCGGCCATCGCACCGCACTTTCTTGAGTCTGCAAACGTCGCACGCCCTGGAAACACGTAACCGTTTGGGCTGTAATTGGTGAGTAAGATCATCCGTCGAGAGCACCAGCACATTTGGGATAGGACTCGACGACATCTTAGCTCGGTTGATACCTGTTTGGAAGATCAAATGCGGGTGGGGGTCAATTCAACCTGAAAGTTTAACAAAAGCAGTGAAGAGAAAGAGGGAGCCCAGATGCACCAACCACACGTGACTAAACGTCACGTGATACACGGAAAACACTCGGCCGGATCACACGTGACTTTTAGTCACGTGTCCACCGCTTTCTCTTCTCCTCTTCCATTATTCACTTAGTGATATGGCCTACTCCGCACTCCGCTTTATTGCTCCGCTTAGAAGATCCCGTACAATCCCCCAAAATATCATCTCCGAACGTCGCAGCTTCAAAGCTAACACTGCATGTATTATATCGTTTACGCTAGATGCTATAGTAGAAATGTGGGAAAGCCGTCGAGGGTGTCCTCCTAGTATGGGAAAAAGGTTGGAATTGCGGCTGCAGCGTGCAGGCCGTTTTGGCGGGAGATTGGCAATACAAGTAGGCTGGGGCTGATAAATAAAATTGGCTGGCAGAATCGATGGACTCGAGAAAAGCTTCAAAAAGATCGTGGGCTTTAAAATAGGAAGCGATTAGCGGTTCGTTTACAAGTGTTTTTACGTTTTAGAGTGTCCAGTTTGGCAGTAGTACAGCCTACACCATCCAAAATACAGCGTCCAAACTCAAGCTCACCTGTGGCGGGCGTTAAAGCGTCATCCCCAACTGGGTCACAGGATTTTGAAAATATTCTGTCGTGTCGCACTCAAGTGTGTGACCGTTGTCGACGTCTCAAGAAGAAATGCTACGGAACCGGGCTTCGGTGTAGTAACTGTCTGATCTCGAACCAGCAGTGTACCACGGAACGAACGCTTAAACGGCGGCGCAAACCCAAACCAACGCGGCTGAACCCGATCGAGGTGGAGAATATTAAGTTGAAGCTCGCGTTACAGAAGTTACAGCGCGAACTCGAGCTCCAGTCTCGGCTGCAAACGCTACAGTGCCCTGTAGACGTTGCTACAAACGTCAAACTGGAGGATAACCAGGAGCCGGGGAGCTCTTGGTGCAGCAGCTCGAGCGTACAGTCGCCATCTGTCACCATCTTATCAGCACCGCCGCTAGCACACAGCCGTCTTCGTGGCGACGTCCAGTTCATCGCCGATGTCTCACGCACTGCTCGCCGTCAGTTTCGACTGCACCCAGACCTCATCACAGGCCGTGCTCCGCTGCCCAATGAAGATAACTACAACGGTCCGGTCATCATCGAGGAATATTCCATAGTCGACAACTTCCTCCAGCAGGACTTTGCCAAGATCCTCAAGGAGCAGCAACCACACGTTCTGGGATATATTAACGTTTTTTTCAGCGAAATAAACACTATATTTCCCATCATCCCGGAACGTGATTACTTCGTTAGCAAGGTCCAAGAAATCCTTCAGTCCATCAGCGTTTGCAACTTTAACACCAACGTAATCAATGACGAACACAACTTGTGCATCGTGTACAAAGCCATTCTAATATGCATGTTCTATATCCAGGACCCGGTTCTGAAATCTAGGTATTTCAAAACCACCAAACACCTATTGTCGCAATTCGAGTTCCTAGACCCGCTCAACACTCTCAAATGCTATCTCCTTACGCATCTGTATGCGCAAATGAACGGGAATAAAGCGCTCGTCGTACGTATGAACGGGCTAATGAGCTCGCTCGCATTGAACATGCGGCTTCACGAGGCCACCAACGATCCGCTCAAGCAGGAGCTGTGGTACGTTTGTTACTGCTTCGATTTCTTTGTCACCGACCCAGTTTACAACGATTCGGGAAGCGAAACGACTGAACAGATACGCATGATCAACGATCATTCTATTTTCACCACGATGGGCGCTATAAGACCTCTTTTGCAAATCATCGAAATCAAGCGGAAGGTATATGATAATGTAGCAGATGTCAGGACTGGTATTGATCTGTTGCTAACAATTGATGAATTGTCCTCCAAATTATTACTCCATAGATCAAAGGCTTCTCAAGAAGATTTGGATCTCAATCTCAGTTTTGAATCTGCCTTCATTATGCTATACTACTTGGAAACTTTGATTGTGCTGCAAAGATCGCTGATTTCTGACTGGAACGTTAAGGCAATATCGCAAAGCACTGTCTCCATGAAGCAACTGAAAACACTCATGCTATTCATCGAGAAATTTGTCACTATATGGCATTTAAATTTAAAAAAGTACAATTATATTCCACTAATAAGTTTGAGCAAACTATTCCAAAGCGGTCTTTTCATCAATTGGTACGTGACTCAAGACTTTACTTACTCGCAAGATTCTCCTAAGCAATTTCCAAACATAAATGCTATCAAATCTACATCTTTGAAAAGAACACAGTCCGTGCCGGGCAGCATGGCTGCGCATAGTAGAAACTCAGGCTATAAATACCTAATGATGGTGATGGAGATACTGCATATATACTCAGCCACTGATGACACAGTTAGGAAATATCAAGGAGTTCTCCGGAGCGTTTTCTTTCAAACGGATTTTACGGATCCTTCGACTGGCATCGCTTTGAAAAGAAATCAAGAGAACGAATCATCACAAACTAAAATGGCTGATTCGAAACCATGTGGCGCTTCTGTGATGCACCGGACTGGTGAAGAAGTTCAGGGTAAGAATAGGGAGGTCCATAAAGCCAAATCAATATCTTCATCGAGTATCAGGGAACTCGAAAGAACCCTCACTTCGACACAAAGTATCGCTAACCATAATGACGCAAATGAACGCAATCATTACAGCCTTCTTAACAACAGCTCCAATTCATCTAGTGTTCCCAACTTTAAGTGTATTAATTCGAATACCATGCGTAGAGATGATCTAATAAAGTCTTCTTCTTCAGGATCCAATTTTGATGCGCTATCAACCAGGGAACATTCTCTTTTGACTCAACCTCGTAAAGGAAGCTTACCAAATGATCATTTAAGTAGCACTTCTGTGGAAGAGCAACTGAACAATTTTGTATCTGGTTTCAGATTCGATGACAGGGCCACAAAATCAACAGAAAACACGCAAAGCAGATCTATGCGAGTTATTAAGAAGAACGTTGATGATCAAAATCCAGTTTCAGAATCATACAACCAAACGGGTGGGGACATTTTCAACTCTCTAGAAGAACTTGTCGAATCTAAAAGGGATAATGACATCTACAATTTAAATTAGGTAATATAACTTTCTAAACCGTATTTGTTCATATATACACTCATTTCGAGTGTAGCATCAATTTACATAAAGGGTGTGACGAATCTTTCGGTCTATGATTATTCATAATCATACTTGGGATGACTTACTACTCCGTATCTGTTTCCACTTCTTGGCGGCCAACTCGTTCAACGAGTGCCCTTCTGGTCTTCCCACTTTTCTTTCATAAGAGTAATAGCTCATAATACCAACTGCGACTGCAAAGAGAGGGTCCAGAAACCTGTTGGAACTAGTCAGTAATTAAAAGTTGTCAGTTAAGAGACATTTTCAGAAAAGAACATACCTTCCGATCAAGAAAGGGTTTGATTGCGCCATTGCTTGAATATGAGCCCTGCCATCTGAAGCAGCATGAAGGATAACGACTGCTCCAAAGTAGCTTTTTCTAAGCACATTGGGTCACGTGATGAAATACATAATAATGCTGGCATAGTGTCGATTTTAGTTGCAAGCTCATTGGCAATCCAAGGTGTTAAACAGTTACTCGGGGCTGTACTAAGCGTTGTTTTCCATTACGGTTATGAAATTCCAGGTTTGTCAAACTCATAATAAATGATTGCAAATAATATCTCCTCATCGATATACATTTACTTACTAAAATAATGATTTAGTAAATATAGGAGAACTCGTTGAATATATTAGTGGCGCGTATCCCTATATTAATTTGTACGTTCAAGACTTAAACCAAAAGGTCAAATATGCATCTTATTCGTATTTTGGCAAGTTTTGAAAATGAAAAGTAACCTCATTCTGCCATTGATATTGGCATGTATGAATGTACCATTCATTTCTCGAGATGTTTTTTAACTCAAAAATGTCAATATCCTACGTTCTTATATATTCAGCTTTCTTCATTAGACGTATAAACTTGTTGTCGTCGTAGAGATAAAATAGTACGATTTCAAGAGAAAAATACCTTCCAGTGCACCAAACGCGTGGGTAAAATAAAGACAATAACAAAAATGAGCTCAGAATATAAGATTGCCTTGCATCCTATTGATGCTTCAGAGATTAAGAATTATGATTTACATTTTGTCCCGTGCAAAGTTCGCTACACGGGAACAACGCAAGAGTACAAGGATAACTTCAAGGTAGACACCGAGAACGCAACTGAGAACGATACAAAGTACGTGAAAACCTACGTCAGAGGTAGAAAAATTGTTGGAAAGCCGTTGTCATGCTTAGAACATCTGAATACGGTCTTAGTTGAAGAAACAATCGACGATGAGGGCCAGAATACGTTCAATCAAGTAGCCAAAATTTCAAAGATAATTAACTATGAAAGAGAAGGAAACGAGAGCAGACTGGAAGAAGAAATGGCAAAGTTCGAGGAGTACGTACGGCTCAATGAGTTAATTAACACCTAAAACGATATATCGTATAGGTTAGGCTTAACTTGTCGAGGAGGTACAGCCAATCCTCAACATCCACTTCAATTCAAACTCAATGTTAAATTCCTTTCATTTGTTATCAGAGGATACCGTCTCCTGCACTACTTACCTAAAGAGGATCAACTGTCCTACGGGGAACTTGGTGCGGCTTTGCTGATTCATCAATAGTGTAAGCTTTGAAACTTAACAAACAAAATTGGTAAATAAATTGCACAACAGTGGGCCCTCGTCCTGGGTATCATCATAGATATATAGTTCTTCATTTGATTCAAAGGATGATTCCAATCGGTAAATATTCAAATATTTAAAACTCATGTTATACGAAAAGTCTATCAGCTAATTATAAGCACCCAGGAGAAGTTACAACGTATCCACCATTAAACAAGAGCCCCTCGACTAGACAATTGCATACTCCAAAATGACACTTTCGGTCCGAAAGAGATGCTCGAACAACTGCTTTCCAAGTAGTCCTACCGAACGACTGATAAAACACGTCAAGTCAGATAGTGACAGAAATCATAACGGCCTGGAGCATTTCTTAACAACAAGTCCTCACGAACTAATAACGCAGGTACTCGAGATACTTCCACGAAGGGATGTTATATCTTTAGCATCTACAAGCAAATCGGTAAGAGACTCTATCTTGCCCTATATTTTTGACGAAGTTAAATGCGCCTGGTGCGATATCTTAACATCGTGGAAACAAAATGGTGGAATTGCAGCACCAATTAATCACCCTGAATTGATAGAAAAGCTGCGCATAACATCGGTCTGCTCTAAGAACGAATGGACTTTTCCGTTTGATGAGCTCTTTGATGTCGATAAAATCAAGAACAAGATGAAAAATCTTCGAAGCCTTGAACTCCCAACATCTGGTTCTACCAACTTTTTCAAGTACTGCCGAGTTGCTAGAAATTTAAGGTCCCTTAATCTTCATGCAATCAAGAGCGAATCCATTTTTAACATAGAGCATGTGAAATCGTTCCCCCTTCTTCTGAATCTGAGGCTCTCTAATTATCATATTGAATATTTCGACGAAGATCCTCAAATATGCCCCGAGTTAAAGAGTTTAAAACTCGAGAATTGCACCTGGTGCTATCCATTCAACTTAGAAAGTTTCGGAAAACATAAAATAACTGCATTGGATCTCATTTATTCTACTTCTTTCATTATGAGCGAGCGATTTAGAACTTTTCTTAACTCACCAGGATTTCTACACCTAGAAGAGCTATCCATAGTGAACAATGAAAGAAATCTGAAATTAACTATCTCCCTCCAGATAATGAACCTTATCAAAGCAATGCCATCTTTAAAAGTAATGAAATTGGCGGGCAACATTTACAATGAGACCCTAAACAATTTTACGGCATTCGATGTAGATAATTGCATTAATTGCGTTGCACTAAACGATGTAAAAGTTTTCTACTCAAGTTTTCTGCGCGATCTAAATTAACGTACTGTCCCTCCATATCACATAAGTAGTAAATTCTTTATCTACAATATTGTACAGTCGCTAACTCCCAGACCGTATATTACCTTTTCTACGTCTCTTCTAACGCGAACCCAATCTGTCCTTCTCTGCACGAGTTCATAGATCTCCTCTTGAGTAAATATGCCTTGGAACCTGCCAACATCGCATATCATTTTACCGAGTTCTTTGGAATCCTTGCTTGAAACCAGATATATTTGACCTGCAGATTTTAATCCAGCAAAAAGAGGGACAATTGCTTTCTGCTTTAGTTTGTTGGCAATAAAGTCGTAATAATAATTTATATCACAGATCAAAAATATGGCGCCATCTGTCGAGATAAGGTTTTTTTTTATATTCTTGACGATTTCATTGAAGAAACGTTCCCCGACTTCTTGTTGAAAAACATCAATTGTGCCTTTATCCGTGGCCCCTGTTAGTAAGAAACAATGATTATAAAGTAGTTCAACATTTTTGACAGCTGCTTTGGATGGTTTAATTTCTCTTTTGCTAAGAGTTCTTGAATCTGGATTAAAATCATCAGGAAGTTGTAATGTATTAAAAACAAACAGTACCTCATCCATAAGTTTATTTATCCCGATATTAAGCCCATCTGCAACATAATTATCTAACATTGTTTCAAAGTTCTTTTTTACTTGCACAACATCGTTCAAAAAATCTTTGTTTCTATCAATGATATTCTTTTGAATGAGCTCATTTTTGTAAAATATGGATGTCATTTGTAACACAATATCCCCAGTGTTGATTAGTTCTGTAAATTTGACAAGCGGTTCGACTTGTGTATCGAATCCTTTCAGCTCAAAGTGTAGGTTTTTTATTTCGTTGGGATTGTATTGCTTTAAAATTTCTATAGCCTTCGTGAAACCAGGCTTGAGATGATTTTCAGAGAGATGGAATATTAAGATTTTAAATGCTTGTTGGCATTTAGATTTGACAATATCAGCAATATTATCTATAGTCAAAAACGTGCACATGTGCTCAATGCAATCTTTACACTGCTCAACAACCTTGTAGCACAGATCCAGACTTACTAGTGATTCGATACTAAGCAAGTTACTATTCATAAGATTCAGGTCATACGCTAGCTTCAACTGTTCTTCTGTCTCCGTTTTTGCACTATTTGAAATTTTGAATATTTTAGTGAAAGAAGTCAAAAAGTCGTTCTTCTCATTTATCAATTGCTGCTTGGTAACTTTGTCTCTCAATGATTTGTATATCTGCTCATCGTGCTCTTTTTGCTTCACAGTTGCTGCATTGCGGAACTCTATGAACTTCAAATTTGTATTTTCATTAAACTTTTGAAGTGTAACATCCAAATAACTCATAATTTTTGGTTCAAAATACAAATTGATGAACTCACTCACAAGGTTGCGATAGTTTGGACCGCCATTTTGGCTCTCAATCAGGCCTCCCACAAAATTAGAAATAAGAGATGTGTACATCAATGGCATGCAATCAATTTTCGTTGAATTTGAAGTATTTTCAGCTCCAACAAGCTGAATGTTAAAGTACTCTGCAAGATTGTCTGCAATTATGCTTTCGGTATAATTTACGATCACCGGATAGGCATCACCAAATAACTCATCAACAAGCTTAATCTTAGAGTTCAAAAAAGTAGTCAATGTGGCGATCGCTTGACTTAACGTGGCTTCATCCAATTCATTTGTTTGGTCATCAAATATCGACGCTGGTAACTGCACTTCGCTCATGAAGTCATTCTTAGATTTGAAAAAGTCAACCGCAGTGTTTTCCTCATGACAGAGCAGAAGAACTCTGATAAATTGTCCTACTAAAGCATAATTCTTGATCTCAAAGTTATGTTCCATCTCTTTCAACACCGTACTGATAAAAAGCTCTTGCAAGATCTTTAGGTTATCCTCCATCTTGCGATATTGTACGAAATCATTCTTAAAGCATCGATTGTATCTGGATACGTTTCTTAGAATGACAGCTTGAGTCAGTGGATCTGAATATCTCTCTGGGAAAAAGTTCCTCAAATCATTGTAGTAGAGCTTTTTAGCAAATGATTGAAAGGACTTGTAAAAGCAGATGAAGACTTTCTTAGCATTTGAAGGACTAAACTCCTTAATATCATCAAATATTGTAATTGGGTTATAAATATCAAGCAGAGGACTATTATCAGATGAGTCGCTAGCTGTTGTCAATCCCATTGCCGTAAGTCGGCTACACCACATTTCATCATCATTTTGCCCATGTAAGTGATTTTGGTAAACAAGCTTATTCAATTGCTGAAAACTTAGATAATCATCTGTATTTAGGTTTCGCGCAATACCCACCACGATATTGGTGACCTTGAGTAGGTCCTCCATCGTTGTTGCCATCCTCTTTCGCAGTTTCCAACGGGCTTAGACAAGATGAAATTTTAAGTGAAATGCACATTCAAAAAATTTCCTTTACTACTGATGCAGAGAAACAGTTGGAGAGCCACGCCATGGAAGATCAAGACACGGTTCAAATGCTTGAAATACCAAAGCATATCAAAGTTCCCTCGGAAGCTGACGTGAAGGAAGCGATATGGAAAACTGTTCAATATGTGAAAAGAAATGGAGATGACTTTGAGAATAAACTAGAGGGAGCCAACTTTTCATTTTTGCAAAAGGACAGTATATACCACAATTATTACAATTATTTACTCTCACGGTCACTTGACAACTCCAATGAATCGCAAATTCAAGATGCTGCGGAAAGAATATCTGAAAATAACATTCCTAGAGATGAAAGAGTAACTAAGAGCTCACCTCAAGTGCCCTACTCATTTGTTTTCAGCACCTACGACAAAAATGTGTCCAAAAGGGATTTAGAGATAATGAAGACTACTGCACTATACTGTGTGGTTAATGAACAAAGCGACTACCTGAGCCTCTTAAGGGACCGCTATGAGGAGGATGAGCTCTTTGCGTTTCTTAATCCAGGCCACTCATTAAATTCGACTTTCACGAGCTTCCTAAACCAATACAAACAAGTAATAAGCGGGGAATTTGGATCTCTAATAGAACAGGGGAAAGACTTCAAATACACGCTACTCCAAAGAAGTTTTAAAAGAGCTGAATTTCAAGAGTTCTCTCTGAAAATGGACGAAGAACAAAAGAGCGTTAACGAGAAGTTCAGGCTAAAGTTTTCAGCTTACAGTTGGGAGAAATTTAAAACAGTTGGTACTGTCACCTTCAATGATGATGACATATCCAAAGAACTTTCAAATCCATTGGATTTCCTCACATTGTCTCATAAATCACTCCGAAAAAGTGAACTTGACACATTCACACCTTCGAATATCATTCTTTCATCTCAAGTAACAGATCCTGCAAAGAAAGATGATAATGTAGGAAAAGCCAAATCAAAGAGAAAGGCTAAGATGAAGATAAGAGCCGAAGGGGAAACCAGATTGAAGAAAAACAGCTCAGAAGGAACTACAAGTCTGGCCAAATCGAAACTCATTGAGTGTCCAATAACACATAAATTAATTCCTGAAGAAAAGTTCGACAGACATATTCAAGTCCTGCTCAGTGATCCTAACTTCATCAAGGAAAGAGAGGTATTCAAAGCCAAACATAAACTGACAAATTTAACAAGCGAGGGTGTACACCAGAACATCAAAAGGCTTTCCAGAGAAAAGCCGAAAAATATTACGGAAGATCCCCCCACTAAAAGGCAAAAAACTTAGGCCGAGTATTCCCAGTTTTCAAGCGTTAATAACATGCTACCATTAAAAAAACTTTGTGATAGATTAGTTTAATGATTACTTTAACTATTGACGCATTCGCCGAATAGACAGTAATATATCAGCCAATCTCTTCTTGAATTTTAAAGTTGAAAATCATCCTTGCTACTCAGCACTAAAGGAATTGCTTTAGTAATTCGTAAAAAGGCCTTTGAACATTCATATAATTGAGAATATCTCCTAGACCGACTCATCCAAGAAATGTAACACTTTAAATAATCAATTCATCTAAATTATTAGAAGGGCTGATGGCTGTGATAAATATCATTCTACATGTTTGGCTTTGCGAGACTCGTCCTTGTTAGCTCAGTTGGTAGAGCGTTCGGCTTTTAAGCAATGCTTGCAGGGAAACCGAAATGTCAGGGGTTCGACCCCCCTATGAGGAGTCTCATATTTTTTGGAACTTTATTTGTAAGATCAGCAGCCGATGTGAAATATAAGATTGCACTCTTTCCATACCAGACTTATCCTCTCGTAGCGTATACAGTGGATTACTTTTACCGTGAGAGATCATACTGATACGCAAGCATAGATATAAAAGCCCGAGTTTTAGAGTCATGTTTTGAGAACAAACACGAAATTTTATTATATTTCGTGATCTGTGATGTTTACTTTTTTTTTCGATGTTCAGTTTTGACCTCATAATTTAGTCAAGTTTACTTTGCACCGGTATTAAAACCATCTCCGTGATATTTTCGTTTCTCTTTGCAAAATGTCATCTAGAGTTGATGTGAGCTTGGGCGACATTTTCTTCGAATCTTATACTGTTGACCCCAACTTTGGCCATTCGATTTACATATTTGATTCCACACAACTTCCATCTGCCAATGAGGTTGAAAGTAAAGAAGTATATGATATGCTGATAGACGAGCTAATGGACCATTTGATTCTAAAGTTACCTACTACTCCATACTCCCTCGTTGTTTTCAGCTCAGGGTTCAGCAAAAACAACATTAGCTGGATTTATGGCGTCAAGATGTACTCCAAGATACCCAAAGAAAGCCGTGAGTTTCTTCAAAGAATATACATAGTACATGAATCGTTTTTCGTAAGAACGGTTCACCAAGTGCTAACGAACGCACTGAACTTCAAGTTCATAAGCAACAAAGAACGTTCTGATTTGCTAATCCATATAGCAAACTTGACAGAGCTTTCTCAGCATGTGGACATTACGCTCCTAAGAGTTTCTCTCAATGTTTATCTACACGACTACCAAATAAACGAAAGTATTGAGATTCCAGAGAGATATTTGGAGAGAAAATCTTCTTTAGCTAAGAGACAGTACAGACAATTAATCTTTGACAAAATTTTCAAACGTCTCAGAATTGAAGCTCCTCAGCATGAGCTAGTATTCCAGAGGCCAGGATCATATCAGCGTGTGAACATCCTTCTTGGTGTCATTGAAAGAAACAATCACATCGACTTGTCACAGTGGGATGTCTATTCCTTAGCATCCGTTTTTCTACAATTTCTGAAAAATAAATCAAAACCGATATTTTCCATCGACCTCATCCCGCTACCTATAAGCGATTCGCCCGAATACACACATGACACTTTTGTGAAGATGATGATGTCAAATAATTACTACGACTTGGTATTCTTCACCTTTCAACTTTTCTTATCTTTGCTGGATAACTCTGAAATAACCAAACACGACTATCGAACGTTGAGCAAATGTTTGACGCCAACGCTTTGTCAAGAAAAAGTTTCCATAAAAAACGCAAACAGATTGGCCATAGGACACAGATTTGTAAGAAACATATTTGTACATTTCAAGTACATTACCGAAACCGTTGAAAAAAATGAAGCTTTATCAATAATACGGCAGTCTCCTACGGAGAAGAAATATGAAGACCGTCCTCCTCTTCCAAAGGCCAGGAAACTTAATTCTAGTCAGAAAAATGGAATCATTGACTATAAAAATGATTCATCAATGCGCAATGTCTCACCTCCTTCATTACCAAAAAGGGATACCGATGGAAAATCCGGTGAACTATCAGAAAATATAATCACGCCGTCATTAACCTATGAGGGAAAGCGCAACATAAGTAAAGGCAGCAATGTGTCAACACTTGTCGATGGTGCCCCAATCTGTTCTCAGGCCAACGATTCAACGTTTACCTTGGTCAGCGATACGCAAGATGAATTTTCACAGCTGGAATTCCATGCCCCTCCTTTGTTTAATGACCCTATTGCCTCGAAAGTTCCTTCTTCCCCCGATGGCCTTTTGACTCTAGAGGAAGACGTTAGCAAGCTCATACTCGACAACAATGAGAAAATCCAAACATTCGATAAAGAATTGAAGAGAAAAAAGAATGCTGAGTCGACAAGCGTAGCCAAGTTATCACAAACAGGTTATTCGGATATTAAGGTTGGGAACAAGGTCAGTAGATTAGCTGCTCTATATGAAGAACGGTTGGTGGGACTACAGGTAATAGAAGACATGAGACTAAATCAAGCGGTTTAACAAAAATGCGTTGAAACATTACCTGTTTAAGATGTACTATATATACCTATATACGAATATAAAATGATGATTTCCTTGGAATAACCATTGGTGCAGTATCTCACAGATTTACATGGGCCTCGAAAATGTAAGAAACACGCGTGAAAGTCAGTTAACAAAAGAAAGACCAGTGCAGAAAGCATTCTTCGAAGTAGTCTAATACTGGAAATAAGTGCGCCTCTTGCCATTTCATATAACTGGCGTGGCCCATCTCCTGTTGGCTATTAGTTAAACAGCTCTTCAAGCTAAATTGAGATCGACAAGTTCAACCCAATTAGGAAACTCAATGAACTTCGAGACAACCCCATTATTTGGTGATAAAAAATACTCGACTTTTGAACGCTTATCAACTTTAGAGGTAACACCTACGAGATCCTTGAATATTCAGCGGGATAGCACTGTTTTCCCATCAAAGGTAAATGATTCCGATAAGTCCAAAGGCGCTGACATTGATTACATCAGAGATCCTTCATCACATTCATTGGCAACTTCCACTTCAGAATCATCATTCACAACTGCAAATTCATTTAAAGAATATGACGACGACCGTTCTAACACTAGTGAACAAGTTCTGATGAACGATCGAGAATTTCTGCATTCCATGCCACCACGAAATATTGATGATCTCGACCATTACGACGACAAAACGCCCATAGTAACTTCAAATGCTATATTTGATGTAAAAACACCAACTGAGAGCGATTTCGCTATTCATCGGTCAGATACGGTACGACAACAACCCATGTCTCCCGACGGTTTTAGCTTCGAAAGGCGTGATTCGCAGCAAGACTATAACTCATTTGGAGTGCCGACACTAACTGAAGCAGACTCTTCGGTTTTACTAAGAAGTCCTGAACTGCAAGCCAACATATCTACAAGCACAGAAAAAGAATTCCCCATGAATACGTATAATTCCTCCCCACTCAAAGCTTATAGAAGATCAATTGCCAGCTCCGCAGTCAAGGTAACTACCTCAGATACGGATTTAGTACACAGTAATATTCAGGAGGCGTATAAAAAATCCCCTACTAAGCTCCCTACTGACGATTTGTTATTACAAAATGATAATGTACAAGATTCTCATTCAAGAATAATCAGTGAAAACTTTGAAGACTCTACTATTTCCCACGATGAAACGTATTTGAAAGAATTAGACAAGACCCAAAATTCTCATGATTTGCTGGGAAGGAAAAACACCCTAAAGAAAAGTTCTGATCTTGACCTCGATGAACAGAATTTGGCATATTTGTTTATTATAGCCATTCATTCGTTCAATTCTGAATCATTAGAAAATAAAGAAGACGCGTCTATATGTTTATCATTCGAGAAAAATGAAGTCGCGTTCGTACACACGGTGGACGAATCTGGCTGGGGGGAGGTTACGTTGATAAAAGATCAAAGGAGAGGGTGGGTACCTTTCAACTACTTCTCTGATACAGTTAAGCCTGTGCAAGGACATTCAACTGAAGGCACCTTTAATACTGAAACCGAATCGAGGAAACCTCTTTCAAAATTATTTTCAGCATCTGCAAAATTTTTATTACATCCTCAAGGTACTCCAATACCGAATAGCACAAAGATGAGCTTCTCCATTGAGCACATCAATGGAATAAGAGATGGAGTTAAGTTTCTGCTGGAGGACACCAATTGCGTTTCAAGATCTAATGAACTAGTCAAAAACAAACCAATTGTAAAAAAAACTAGGAAGCGGTTATTAGCTGACTGGTACAACCTAATGATTAAAGCTGACTCCTACAAGCACACCTTTGAAGCTAAAAAAATAGAGACACTACAAAAGCTGGTGTTAAAAGTGGTTAGCCGTGGTTGTACTTTTTATGACGTGTGGTCATTTGAACAACAGACATTCAATAAAGAAAAATCTTTGGGATTAATTGACCAAGCAGAAATTCCCTCTGTGCTAAACAAAAATCCGGACTCTCCCGCGAGGAGGCAAATGAAACCAAGAAGGCCATCTGCAAAAGACATTCCAGTGCTGCTAAAACCTCCCCACGCTGTTAGTCGTTTAAATGAGGTTCATGAATTACTGTTTACGTACATCGGTTTGATATTGGGCCGATTAGACATGATTGAGCATAACCCAGCAGGATGTGAGATTTTGGAATCTATCGTTCATCAAATAATTGTTCTCTTAAGGGAATTGCTATACATAAGCAAATGTTGCTCCTCAATTGTACAGACAAACTATAAAGGCGCATATGAGTACGAACTAGACCGTAGTTTGGACCCTTTACTAGCCTTGGTGTCTGAGCTAGTGTCATGTATCAAAGTGTTCGTTACACAAACTGTTAACGAGGATTTCAATGAGTCAAATAATATTGGAGGGGTATTATTCATTAAGGATGATTTTTATTACTATACTGGTGAAGGAGAGCATTTAATTCACATCGTCTCGAAAATGACACTACTGATCAGCTCTGCCATATCAGGTTGTAACAATTACTTGAGGCTTATAGGTGATTTTGAGCTGGGGATGGACAGAGAGTATCCTGATTTTCAGCAGATCAAGATTACTCCAGACTATTTCATAAAAAAATGCTCTACTGCTTTATTGAAAAATTTAGGCAATCATATTAAATTAGATTCTTTGGTAAAGGAACCAAAAAAACCTAAAGACCGTCATATTTACTCCAAAAAACTATCGAGATACTCAACTATAAGATCAGGAGGCAAAGGAGCGTCCTTGACAACTCCCGGATCACAATTTCTGCAAGAGTTTCTTCCCGAAAGCAAACCTTTTATAAGAGATTCGTCATTTGATCAATACAGAATTAAAGAAGATGAGATTGTGCCCGAGATTGACAGAAATGTTATCAACGATAGAGAAAGGATGAAGCAAGAACTTGTGTATGGAAAAGATGAAATGTTGATAGGAGCTTCTTTTCGCTCTTTAGTGTTCATGGTAACTGATGAGATGTCTCGCCCCAACAACTTCCTTACGTGTACTTTCCTTCTTAATTTCAAATTATTTTCAAATCCTATAGACTTGATTGAAGAGTTAGTTGCAAGGTTTGATATTGTGGATAAATCTTCTTACTACGAAAGGGGTACTAATAATGGACAATACTCATCCAGATCTTCTCGTTTGAAAAATAGACGAAAGTTGGTGTGTAAAATATTCCAAATATGGATGGAAAGTTATTGGGATTATGCTAATGATTCTCATATACTTCCAACGCTCATAAACTTTTTCAATGAGGGAATATCTACCTACTTACCGATTGAAGCCAAATTTTTAATTGAAATTGCAGCAAAGATAACATCTGCGACATCTAACAACAACAAAAACAGCAAAACTTCGAAGAGCGAGTACTCACAACTACTTATAAAGAGTATTTCGGGCGTCAACACTAATTCGATGATATCCATTGCTTCTTCTGCTTCGAGTACCAGATCTTCCATGTTATCTATTGACGAAGAATTCATTGAAAAATACGAACTAGCAAAACTGCCAACGACGACCAGCAGCTCTATTTCACTCCCATTACCCTTACTGCATGTCGGAACATCTTCCCTGTTAACAAAGAGGAACATTAACGACATGGAAAGACTTGTGAAATTATATCGAAATATGGTCAGCGATTCCGTAGTGAGTTCTCTCAAAACTGAATCAAATGCTGTGAAATCTTTGTGGGGATTGATAAACCATTGGAGAATATTACTCAAATCTACTCAAGCTCCACCTAATTTGATACACAACGACATGAAATTTGTTGAACTGAATCCTTTGGAAGTAGCAAAACAGTTGTCTTTAATAGAATCGGCACTTTTCTTAGCTGTGAAGCCTCACGAACTGTTGGGCAAAGTCTTTTCATCTAAAAAAAATGGTTCAAATCATTGCCCGAATGTGGAACTCATCATAAGCTTCACTAATCTTTTATCAAACTATGTTATTGATTCCATCCTTACTCCTAATTTGTCATTGAAGAAACGCTGTGTTATTTTGAAAAGTTGGTTAAACATTGCATTATCTGCCTTATACTTCAGAAATTTTAACTCTGTGATTTCCATTATGGCAGCATTGCAAAGTCATTCTTTGTCAAGATTATCTCCTATATGGGACTTGATTAGCGATAAATATTTGGAGTTGTATCAATATCTTTCCAAAGTGGTTCATCCAAATAATAACTACAAAGTATATCGAACCAAATTGCAGCAGCTGACTACGGGATTCTCATCTCAGGAAGCTACTTTCAGAAAGCCAATAATGCCCATGGTGCCATTTTTTAACCTTTTCTTGCAGGACTTGACGTTCATAAAGGATGGCAATGCTGACTTTAGATCCCCGGCTTCGTTCCGAATGAACAATATCATTAACATCGACAAATACTTCAAGGTGACGAAAGTAATATCATTGATTCAATTTCTCCAAGTCGGATATGACACCGATGAAAAAGCCAACACTCATTCCAAAAGAGACTCATTCTTCAATTTGACGACAAGTATCGATATCGATACAACGAGCATAAAACATGTGACATTGCTACAAGAGTTTATTCTGTATGAATTGTGGCGTGTCAACATCTTGTATGCCAACGATACAGATAGAAGCTACAAATTGAGTTTGGGAATTGTTCCACGGACAGCTTTCTAGTTAGGTTTCTCATCATTAAAAATGGTCGAAAATGCATCACTACGTGGCTGTAGTTCGCGCTTCAATTATAATAGTCTTTAATTGATATATATAAATATAAGGTGCTGGTTATTCATTTGAAATTAAACTATCAGGCATTACCCTAGAGTGCGTAACGAGTTAAATTAATCCGGTTATGGAACAGTGTCAAAGAACTAACTACAGCTGCACGTTTCGATGATGAACAACATGAGAAAGTACAACATCTGCATGAAGAGTTCTTTTAGGTAAAATTAGGAAGTCGTTGGTCATTCCGTCTGAACTTAGATCACGCTCTGTCACTATATTAGATATTTCATATGCAGTAAAGTATGCTTTCCCACAAAATAAGTTCATAGACGGCACAATAAATGTAGATGAAACACGAATCTCGGTTAACGACGTGACTGCCCAATAAAGTTTATCGCAGAACCCGCTTTGAAGAATTCAACTTGATCCTTAGACATCGTGTGTTTTGCCTTGATCATGAAAGATTCACCAGATGGCTTAGTTACTTTAATGTCTAGTTCGCCACCATTATTTCCTTCTTTCTCAACCAATTCAGGTAATCCAACTGTTTCTAAAAGATCACCAGAAGATATTCTATCATAATCGTTCTCATTAGCGAAAGTCAATGGTAGGACACCCTGTTTCTTCAAGTTGGTCTCATGAATTCTTGCAAAAGACTTAACCAATATCATCTCTCCTCCCAAAAATCTTGGAGATAAGGCAGCATGCTCTCTCGCGGAACCTTCACCGTAGTTATGTTCCGCAAGGACAGTCCATGGTCTCTGGTCCTGCTTCCACTTCATCATTAACTCAGGAATACCATA
>JAJLUF010000040.1:33945-52183 GCA_030569995.1 Lachancea cidri
ACACCCTGTTTCTTCAAGTTGGTCTCATGAATTCTTGCAAAAGACTTAACCAATATCATCTCTCCTCCCAAAAATCTTGGAGATAAGGCAGCATGCTCTCTCGCGGAACCTTCACCGTAGTTATGTTCCGCAAGGACAGTCCATGGTCTCTGGTCCTGCTTCCACTTCATCATTAACTCAGGAATACCATAAACAGTACCATCCAAGTCATAAGCCTTGTTTACTTCACCTGTTTCTTTGTTTTGTGCACCAATCAAGGTGTTGTATGAAATGTTTTCAAGATGGCCCTTGTATTTCAGCCACACACCGGCAGCGGAGATATGGTCGGTAGTGCATTTGCCCTCCACTTTCAATAAGACATTGGTTTTGATTTCCTTACCGTCCCAGGCTTTGAATGGCTCTAACAATTGAAGACGATCAGAGGTGGGGGAAACTTTAATTTCAACTGAGGCATTAGATTGAGGATCTACAGGAGGGTAAAATTTCTCTCTACCCAAAAGAAAGCCTTTATCAGGTAGTTCTTCGCCCTTTGGCGCTTTGAACTTGAACTTGGATCCATCTTCTAAAGTAATGGAATCCTTAATTGGATTGAATTGCGCATCACCTGAGTATATCATTGCTGTTACCATTTCTGGAGATGTTAAAAAGTTCATTGTATTTCTGTTACCGTCATTTCTAGCCCTAAAATTACGGTTGAAGGACGTAAAGATGGCATTGGTCTCTTTTGATGTTTTTGAAACGTCTTGTCTGTTCCATTGGCCGATACAAGGACCGCATGCGTTGGCCAAGACAATAGCGCCGTTGCTTTTGAAGGTTTCAATTAAGCCATCCCTTTCTAAGGTTGCTCTGATCTGCTCCGAACCGGGTGAGACAAAGAAAGGAATTCGTGGTTTTAAGCCAGACTTTGCCGCCTGCCGAACCAAATCAGCAGCACGTGTCATATCTTGGTATGAAGAGTTTGTGCACGAACCAATTAAACCGGCAGATATCTTTTGGGGCCAGTTCTCTTGACTAGATTTAGACCCAAAATCAGAAATTGGTGTAGATAGATCCGGGGTAAAGGGCCCATTGACATGGGGCTCAAGATCAGTCATGTTTATCTCAATAACCTTATCATATTGTGCGCCTTCGTCAGCTCTTAGGAAGTTGAAGTTGTTTAAGGCGCAATCCGCAGCATCTGCTAAAATTCCACGGCCTGTGGCCTTCAAGTATCGCCTGTGAGCTTCCTGATAAGGAAAAGTGGAGGTGGTGGCTCCAATTTCTGCACCCATGTTACATATGGTTGCCATACCGGTACAGGAAAGGGACTCCACACCTTTACCGAAGTACTCGACAATATAACCGGTACCACCTCTAACCGTGAGAATACCAGCAAGCTTAGTGATTACATCCTTAGGGGAAGTCCAGTTTTGTAATTTGCCCGTCAATTTGACACCTAAAATCTTTGGGGCTTTCAATTCCCAAGGAGTAGCGGTAAGCGCATCCACAGCATCGGCACCACCGACACCAATTGCGATGGCGCCCAGCCCACCTGCATTAGGAGTATGCGAATCGGTACCCAACATCATCAAACCAGGAGCTGAGAAATTCTCCAAAACGATTTGATGGATAATACCAGAACCAGGTCCCCAAAATTGCATACCGTATTTGTCTGCACAACTTTGCAAGAAGTCGAAAACTTCTTTGTTTGTAGCGATAGAAGAGGGTAAATCTTCGGACTCACCGTCTTTACCCACGATCAAGTGGTCACAGTGAATTGATGCAGGAACGGCGGTCTGTGCCAACCCTGTTGTCATGAATTGCAGAAGCGCCATCTGCGCTGACGCATCTTGCATCGCAACACGATCAGGGTTTAACTTCAAGTACTGAAGACCGCGAATGTCTTCGAGATTCGAAGAAATTAGAGATTCTTCGGGATCACATAAATGCGAGTATAGAATCTTCTCAGCAAGCGTCAAAGGGCTGTTGTTAGTGATTTCTTTAACTTTATTCAGATTCCCAACGAGTTTAGCATATGGTGGGACACGTGATTGAAATTCCTTTGGAACTTGGACGAAACCGGCCTGCGTGGCGAGATGTCTCCTGACAATAGCCCTAGCTGACAGCATTATGTGAGTAGCTGAATGTAGAGAAGTTCAGATTTGAGTTCCTCAAAGATAATAAATAAGTTTTTAGTTCAGTCAGTTATACCAGACTTCCTTGAGCTCATCGTCTGACTCAACTTAGTGATTGCCTAGAAAAATTTTTCAGATAAATCCCGATGGAATTTTTTCAGTTCAGATCTTGATTACATAATCAAAAATCACGTGTGCTAGCAAAAAAGTGCTTCCAACCAGAGTTGAACTGATGATCTCCACATTACTAGTGTGGCGCCTTACCAACTTGGCCATAGAAGCGATCTTTAGCTTAAGCTATCAATTTGTACTAACTTAACCGGAGTTCCTAGTCATGTTAAATATACCCAGCTACATTCTCTCACCTTTTACGTCCAACTGGCAGCTCAAGCTCTTGAAAGTTCACGTATAACTTCTCCGATCTATCCTGGGTAAACCGGAGTCCTTCCATTGCAATCTCACAATCTTGTGGAAATCTTTTTCTGGCGAGATATATGTAATTGAATAGTAAATTCATGAATGTGATAAAAAATAATTTCTCATAGCAAATATTGAGAGACAGTTGAAATGGTATTATTTGAGAACGGTAACCATTGGTGCAGCTTCAACTGTTAGAAAAAGAACCCTAATTTTTTTTCAAGAATAGGAGAGTATATGTGTGTTTGAAGTGCTTTATTTCTAGTTCTCAGGAGAGCTGGTGAAGTTGGAAAATCGATGATTAGTTAGCATCCGCAGGAAGTTGGGAAAAAATCGGAGGATAAAGGAAAGGGAGGTATTGAGATACAGCTTACCGGAAACCTTGGTCGAACCGAAAATGCCTTATGAGAAGAAATCGTCAAGAAATCCTCAAGAAATCCTCGAACGGGTAAGCATGCGGTGGCGATATTGACCTTTCATGAACAACTACAGCGATTTTTGTCGAAAAATAGGCCATTGAATCCCAGGGTTGACCTCGGCGGCTATTCATTCGAGTTGAAAAAACAGAAACATCTGAACACGTACTTCTCTTGACGATATTTCATTGACAATGGTTCGTCTGGAACTCTAGAATTGCGTCGTTTTTGGATATAAAGAGGCTTAATCGATAACTTTTCAGAAAAATACATTTTAAAAGTGGTTGGCCTACAGTCCACCTATAACTAGTGCACACCATCTTCGAATGTGAAACAAATGGCAATGGAAGAAACGGCAGAGAGAGAAAAAGAAAACGAAAAATCAAGGTTGAAATAAAACCATAATTATTAAGTGTACAAGATGAGGATTACTATATTGTCAAAGCTTCAAATTTCGCAAATCTCTAACCTTTCCTCAGAACATGCTCTAATAACTCATCTTATCTACTGCCGGTCGTTTCAGCGCTGTATGCTCTTCGGTTCCGGTTAAATAAGGTTCATTTGAGAGCTGCCAGCTTGTTTGTGGAAATTATTATGTAAGCAAAGAAACGGAAATTTTTCAAATTGCTAATTAATTTCATTCCCACGTGGGTCTTTTCTTTTTATTTCGAAGTGGTTGATTAAAGAAAAAGTGCTAACCCACGTTTTTCAGTTGACCGTTATATTCTTATTACTTTCTCCCCACGTGCAGTATCGAAGATGAAGTTCTCGCATTCGTTGAAGTACAATGCAGTCCCAGAGTGGCAGGATAATTATCTGAATTATTCGCAGTTGAAAAAACTAATTTACGCGCTCCAGGCGCAGGATCTTCAACTTCTAGACGAAAGTGGTAGTCTGAATAGGCAGAAACTGAACACACTGGAAGGCTCTTCTAAAAGATTACAGAAATTCAAAGATAAGTTTTCACCCAAGAAAGATCAGCTCCAATCTGGTGATGATGTTAATGTGGAAACGTTGGAGTTATCCGACATGAAGAAAAAGTCGAAGAATAAACTTCAATCACTGGTTGATTTCGATCGCCGCAGTTCTGTCTCCAGTGATAGAACGTTGTTCAGCCCTCAGGATACATTTCTTAGCAAGCTGACGGAAGAGAAGGTCAAAATTGATGATTTCTACAAAAAGCTGGAGGCGCAGTTATACGGACGGTTTAACACACTGGTAATGGATTTGGAGAAAGTGGGTGCTGTTAAGGTTGACAGCCATTACTACGAGGAGGGTCTTGATCGCGATGGCCCCTCGAGTGGTACGCAGGGGAGACGCGCTTCAGACACAGCGAATATCTCTCTGTCTAGGCCAGTAACTAGCGAAACGTTCATGGACCACGTCTCAGATTTTGAAGATGAGGAGGAAGAAGAAGACTACGCCAATGTTCACGAAAACACGGCTTTGATGACCTATTCGGACTTCACTGTCAAGTCTCAAAAAAGATCCATTTTGAAAAAAAATATTATTGATCTATATGTGGACCTTGCTCAACTAAAGTCCTTCATTGAGTTAAACAGGATTGGGTTCGTTAAGATCACCAAGAAATTCGACAAGACGCTGAATTGCCATATCAGAGATGACTTGATCGAAACGCACGAATTTTTCAAAGATACATATGTTTTCCAAAAGGAAACGCTAGAGATTCTGGATGCGAAGATCACCAGAATGATAGAATTCTATTCTGTCATCACGGATACAGCTCTAGATAGCGGAAAAGAGGAATTGAGGTCTTACTTGCGTGACTTCATTGTTTGGGAGAGAAATACTGTCTGGAAGGACATGCTGGGTCTGGAATCTCAAGCAAACACATTTAGTTCAGCAGGAAGACCTAGTGCTAACGGTGACATTACCAACCTTGAAAACAATGTTGATCTAGAATACTATTCCTGGGAATTACCTCGGCCTGTCAACCTCAAATTTTTTGTTTGGGAAAAGGTCAGCGTTCCAAAACTACTCTTTACCACTAAGGCTCTGAAGATTTTCATTATTGTTCTCATTACTGCTATTCTGTTAGGAGTTCCAACTTTCAATGATCAGGCCGAGCACCGTTGTATGGCCTTGGTTGCCTGTGTTGCATTTTTATGGGCATCTGAAGCAATTCCACTGTTTGCTACCGCGCTTTTGGTTCCACTTCTTGTCGTTTTGTTCCGGGTTCTCAAGGATTCTGATGGCAAAGTCATGAGCGCTTCTAGTGCTTCATCTGAAGTTTTTTCTTTGATGTGGTCATCGACAATTATGGTTTTGTTGGCCGGTTTTACTCTTGCAGCTGCTCTGTCGAAGTATAATGTCGCCAAAGTTCTGGCCTCTTATCTACTAACCTTCGCGGGAACAAAACCAAGAAATGTGCTTCTAATGGTTATGGGTGTGGTATTCTTCCTTTCTATGTGGATTTCGAATGTTGCGTCACCGGTATTGACCTACTCATTAATTAGTCCTGTTTTGAAAACTCTCAGTGCAGAGTCACCTTTTGCCAAAGCATTGGTTCTTGGCGTAGCATTGTCAGCTGATGTTGGTGGTATGTCATCTCCTATTGCTTCACCACAGAACATCATCTCGATGGACTATTTGAAACCATATGGTGTTGGATGGGGCCAATTTTTTGCAATTGCATTACCATCCGGTCTTTTGGCAATGCTCCTTATCTGGGTTTTACTCGTTCTTACATTCAAAATTGCCGACACGCCACTAAAGAAGTACACTCCGATCAAAGAGAAGTTCACGTTGAAGCAATACTACGTTATTTTCGTCTGTTTGGCCACCATCATCTTATGGTGTGTTTTGACTAAAATAGAAAATGTATTTGGATCCTCGGGGCAGATCGCTATTCTTCCTATTATTTTGTTTTTTGGTACTGGGCTTTTAAGTACGCAAGACATCAATAACTTCCCATGGTCTATCGTCATACTGGCTATGGGTGGTATCGCGCTAGGAGGAGCAGTCTCATCATCGGGTTTGTTGGCCACTATTGCTACTGCATTGGAAAAAAGAGTTATGCATTATCCTACATATGCGGTTCTTATCATTTTTGGAGTTGTTATGTTGGTCGTTGGTACTTTTGTCTCTCATACCGTTTCTGCCATCATTATTATTCCTCTAATGCAAGAAATCGGTGATAAATTAAGCAGCCCCAAAGCCGCTCCAATTCTGGTCTTTGGTTGCGCGCTATTAGCATCATGTGGTATGGGTTTGGCCTCTTCCGGTTTTCCAAATGTGACTGCCATTTCCATGACAGATGAAGTCGGAAACAGATATCTGAACGTCAATACTTTCATCACGCGGGGTGTTCCGGCTTCATTCTTGGCATTCTTGTGCGTGATCACATTGGGTTACGGCATCATGAACTCTATTTTGAAAGGTACTACATAAGAAAAAAAAAAAAAAGTTCTCTCAAGTAACATATAGAAATTAAATAAAAAGGGATGATTTCAACAAGCAACATTGTATTATTTTGTGTACATTTGATTTAATCTGTTTCCAAACCAAGGTTAGTCTCGAAGTTCTATAAAAATACTTGATCCTCCGCGTTTTCAAAATTTTCTCGCGATGTACTTTTCACGACGCAAAGACGTCGCAAACATTTTTTTGCCATCTCATCGTCAAAGGCATATATCAGCATCGATCGCGAGTTGAGAAGAATTCAATTAGGGATCAACAAGCACCTTTTAGTTGTTGGACGTTTTAAATTGGGTGGAATTTAGTCTAAAGCAACACTATATCGAGTGGAAGTTGTTTCTTCGCACTTTTTTTGCCTTCTCGCAAAATGAATGAACGTGTCAGCGACTTAGCAGGTTCTTCGTCTGAATATGATGCCAGTGAGCACTTAGAAATCACACCAGTTCAGAATGGCTCGATTGTAGTGCATCCTGAATCCACAGATGAGGAAACGGAGGAGGAAAAGTTAGAAGAGTTGTCGGAAAATGACGAAAACCATGAAGATAAAGCAATGAAGCAAACCACTACCGAGCAAGACGATGACAGTGATAGTATGCTAGTAGATGCTATTCCCAGTTTGGCTGAGCAAAGAGAAACCTTGTCGAAGATATACTTGGAGCACCAAAAAAATGCAAAAGAAGGGGACAAAGTTTTTATCATTCCTTCGGTTTGGTTTGACAGGTTTTGGAATACCGACATTACTAATTACACGGATATAGATCCGATCGATACAACTTTAATCTGTAAAGATTTCAAAAACTTTGTTCTGGCCGATTATAACGTGTCGCCTTACTTGTCTGTCCCCGAACCAGTATTTCAGAAATTTACAGAGTGGTATGGCTTGACTACCGATTCTAAACCAGTCAGCACAGTTCTAATAGCAGATGAGAATGGCCTACTGACAGAGTATAATCGATGTTTCTTTAGAGTCCATTTGCTAAAGGCAACTCCTGAAGAAAACAGGTCTTATAACGGCAATTCTTCGCCGCTTTTTTTCACTCTCTCCAAGTTGAGCTCTATTAAAGATGTTGTACAAAGGTGTCTAGAGGTTTTCGAAGAGCATGAAGAGAAGTTCGATATACGAAAGCACAGATTCAGAATATGGTACTTCAAGGATTCAGGAAATGCAGAGGAAAACGCTTCTTTCATCAATCGCTACAAGATCAGCCCCATGGTTTTCTCAGAGATCTTGATAAAACATCGGATCCAGCCTAAAATTTTTGGATGTCTTATCAAAGACTTGAAGTTTTCCGTGGTAGACTTGGCTGTAGAGTATAAAGAGCCAAACAAAGGGCAGCATTGGCCATCAAACTTCTTTGTGTATCACAAGCCATGTCCTTCTAAGGGTACTGTTGGGTTATCAAATTTAGGCAATACGTGTTATATGAATTCTGCACTACAGTGTTTGGTTCACATACCTGAACTCAAGGATTATTTTCTTTATAATGGTTTTGAGGGTGAGATGAATTCAAGTAATCCCCTAGGATACGGTGGAAGAATTGCACAGGCTTTTGCAGGATTGATTCAAACACTTTTCAGCGAAAGTATCTCAGGAATAACTACATATTCTCCAAGAAATTTCAAAACTGTCATTGGACATTTTAATTCAATGTTCTCGGGCTTTTTGCAGCAAGATTCTCAAGAGTTCTTGGCGTTCCTTTTAGATGGTTTGCATGAAGATTTGAATAGAATTTTGGAAAAGCCATACGTGGAGAAGCCGGAATTGTCACCTAACGATGATGTAAATGATTTCGAAGTTATCAAAGAGCTCGCACAAAACACATGGGAGAAACATAAATTGCGGAATGACTCAGTAATTATTGACTTGTTTGTGGGGATGTATAAATCCACACTGGTGTGTCCCAAATGCAACAACATTTCTATTACATTTGATCCTTATAATGACTTAACACTACCGCTACCTGTAGATAATTGTTGGACCTCAAAGATCATGTTGTTCCCGCACAAATCTCCGCCCTGTATTTTGGAAGTTGAACTATCAAAAACTGCATCCTATCAAGACTTGAAATTATATGTTGCAAAAGCAGCCAACATGAAAGTTGAAGATTTGCTAGGCGCTGAAATCTTTAATCACCAATTTTACAATAATTACGAAGCACGAACCTCGGATGCTCAGTACCTACCAGTCCATGATCTTATATCAAAAGATGATTTAGTTGTATTTTATGAAGTTCCCCGTGCAGCTAACGACATGGTGGTACCTGTGCTGAATACCAAATTTGAGAGCGGATTCAAGAATGCGAAGATTTTCGGGTATCCTTTTTTTATAGCATTATCTGAAGAAGAACAGTTTTCATATGGTGCCATCCGAAAAAAGCTAGAGCAGTGCTATGTTAATCTAAGTGGTGGTTTCATCGATTTTCCATCGCTGTCAAATGAACCCAACCCAGTGCTTGATTCATTACCATTGCTAAGTCAAAAGTATCAAAATGTAAACTTTTCTCAATTTGCAGATGATATTAAGGTCTGTACGCCGAATGAACCGATAGACAAATATTTTTCAATCAAGGCTTTAGACTGCAATCGGCGTAAGCGGCACGAAAACTCTGATCCACCATTGATTTCCGATTCGAACGAAGCAAGGTGTGAAGTTTGGACCCCCGATAGTCGCTCACAGTTGAATTTGGCAGTTGACATCACTTCTGCTATGAATAATGTCACTAAAGACATTTATAATTACTATGATTTGGAAAGAAATCAAAAGCAAGAAATTGAAGAATTGGGGCGTTTAACGGAAGAAGGAGAAGTGGCTTCACCAGCACTAAAAACAGAGTCCGACAATGGTCAAGAGAATAGCTCAGACATGGATGTTGATGTAGAGGACAATTTGGGAGAGCATCATGACACACAATCTGCAAAAATGGAATTGTCACAGGAGACCTATCCTCTTCAACAATTAATCAACATGAACTCTGCGATTGTTTGTGAATGGAATAGTGAAGCGGCTTGTCAAGTCTTTTCTGAGGATCGAGAAATCTCTTGGAGTACTCCAGGGATTTTGGTTAACTCTGCTTTGGAAGCTAGCCGGGAACAAAAAAATGGAGCCTCGGATGCTAAAATTAACTTGGAAGACTGTTTGAGGCTTTTCTCCAAACCTGAGGTTCTCGGAGCGTCTGATTCGTGGTTTTGTCCGGGTTGTAAGGAACACCGTCAGGCAACCAAACAGATTGAACTATGGAATACGCCGGATATATTATTGATCCACTTGAAGCGGTTCGAAAATATGCGATCATTTAGTGACAAAATCAATGAAATTGTTCACTTTCCAATCACGGGTTTAGATATGTCACCATTTTTGGCATACAATGATGAAAGCCGCAATAATGTTTACGATTTGATTGCTGTGGACAATCACTATGGTGGTCTCGGAGGTGGTCATTATACCGCTTTCGTGAAAAACGCTGCAGACGGAGAGTGGTATTACTTTGATGACTCCAGAGTCAGCAAAACAGTTCCTGAGCGATCGATTTCTGGTGCAGCTTATTTGTTGTTCTACAAAAGACGCGTTGAAAACGGACATCTGGGCAGTGACAATTTGACTAAAATCATAGCTTCTTCTCGTGAGCAGCATGACTTAAAAATTCAGGAATTCAATGAAAGACAAGCTGAATTCTACAAAGAGAATATATCTGAGGATGAAGATGAACCGAGCGAAGAAGAAGAACAAAAATTGGCATTTGATATCGAGTCACCTGAGAAATCTGTGGATCTGCTTGTAAGTGAGGACAAAGAAAACCAAGCAACTTCGAATAAAGATTTGGACTATAGTATTGCAAGCTTAGAGGTTGGCGACCATGTGAAAGATTCCAGTTCAGAAGAAAATGCAGCGAGGCGTAAGCTTCGTCTGCTGAATAAGACATATCTCAACACACCTGTAAACTCGTCTGACATGGCCTCGGCCGCTGCTAGCTCCGAATCATCCGATGAAAGCGAGAGCATATCACATAAACATATCTCTTCATCCGTCAACCCAGCACCACAGTCGCCGTCGGTATAGTCATACTGCATTCTAATTCATTAACAACTTATTATCAATGAACTTTTCGTGTTTGTTCTTCTTGACATGTATAATATATATAATTTATTTCATTCAATTTCCGCATAATCTGGGATGCTTTCAGCTGCACCTTCTCTTTGAATACTAATTGAGCTTGCTACTGTTGCGAATTTAACGCATTCGCCAAGATCTGAGCCTTGATAAAGTTGTGAAACTACACCTCCGAGAAATGTGTCACCCGCACCAGTGGTATCCACTATTTTAGTGACCTTGATAGCCTCAATGTATCCTGCTTCTTTGTAAGCTTTGGAGACATATACACATCCGTTTTCACCCAAGGTAATGATGACGCTTGACATTTTGTGAGGGTTAATGAGCTCATTCTGTATTTTCGAAGCAACAGTTTTGTAAGCTTTGATATTGTCTTTAGATATTAAAGCTTGTATTTCTTTCAACTGATTTTCCCCGTAAGCGCATTCGATTACTTGTAGTGCTTCTATCTCGTTCACCACTAAAACATCGACCAGCTTCCATTCTTTCTGGGAAATGTTCAAAAATGGTGAAGGGTTGTATACTATTTCATTCTTTGGTCTGTTTTTGCTCAACCAGTGCATTGTCTCTAATGTACCTGGTATTTCATTCTGGAAAACTACGAACTCCTTTTCCTTGTCTACTTTCTCGGGAAATAACTCCATCAGCTCGTGTTTTGTGTATTTGGTATAGCCATTAGCACCTTCGGCAATCAAGATTCTGTTTTGGCCAGTTTTCAGTTCGACTAAGATTGTGGCACTTCCCGTTTTGACATCTCGAAGAACATTGACGGCCGAGCACCCAATGGAGTTTTTCCCGAGTATGCCAATCAATTCTTTGCCGAATGAATCATCACCAACATTGCCAGCCATCTCAACACTACCAGGTTTATTCTTGGACATTAACCTTGAAATGGCTACTGCTTGATTTAGACCTTTACCACCTGCATGCGTCTCGAAATGGCCTGCTTTGAGAGTTTCACCTGCTTCTGGAATTCGATCCGTATAGGTAACCAAGTCATAATTCAGAGAACCAACGACAATAACGCCCATAATTCCAACTAAGACTATTTTAATGCTTATGTTCCATTCGAATATTGAAAGCTCTTACGATTTAAGATATTACAACGTGAAGAGTGATGATTGTGAAGATTTGAAATTTTTTATAGCATCTCATCACATCATCTTAAATCGCTTTCTATAACAACATCGCAAGTTCTTTGTTAAGCCATTAGGAGACATCATCATGTCCGCATCCATAGAAATTCATCCAATAACTTTTCCGCCTGAGGTTCTTGCAAGAATTGCCCCAGACCTTTCCATTCAAAGGCATCTAAAACTTGGCGTAAGGCCTTGTTTCAGAGAATTTGAAGAGTTTAGAAATGTTGAGGTAAGTGATGGTGGATTGTCTCGTTCTACAGATTTTATTGAGAATCCAAAAGATAATAATATTCTAGGATCAAACGTTTTGAGATCAGGAAAAACCATCGTTATAACATCTATCACTGGTGGTTTCGTTGAGGAGGCAATTCCAGTGCACGATTTTGACGAAGGGGAAGAAGAACTCAGAGATCTGACTGCTCAACATGATCGCCTGTCACAATTTGCGCCAGTGCATCCTATAGTTGAGGTGGGAAGAGGCAGGGTGGGAGCACCCACTGACGAGGAAATGAATTTATCGCAAAGGTTGTATAATAGTGTACTGCTTTCGGGATTGATTCCAAGAAAATCCTTAGACATTGCAGTTGGCCTGAGGATGACGGATGCCAAAAAGTGCGTCTCTATCGTGTATCCAGATGAAGATGGGTCTGAGCTTCCCAAAAATTTCCATTCAAAACGGAAATGGTCATATGTTCTTTATGCTAAAGTCCAGGTATTTAGTCGTGATGGACCGCTATTCGAATTATGTTGGAATTCTTTAATTTATGCATTGAAGAATGTCAAACTTCCTCGTGCATTTATTGACGAGCGCACAACCGATTTGAAAATCCCGGTAAGAGTGAGGGGTCGAAGCGCAACCATTAGAGAAACATACGATATTATATGTGACCCAAACAACAGTATGGCTCTTGTTATGAGTTCTGAGAATATAGGGTTCGCGTCAAACTTCGGCATTATTGATTTAGATCCAGAGGTCGGTGTGACTGAAAGTGACGACGAAATGAAGGTAGATCATGAGAAGTCTGTTCTGCTTGCAGATTTACAAGGAGAAGCTGAAGAGACATCTGTTCTTTCAACTCTTTCTATAATATCGGCTGAAAAGGGAAAGTTAAAGCATCTTGGCATAGTTGGCGGCGGATCTAAAGTAACTCTAGAAATGATAAAAAGATCCATACTTCTCTCTAGTGAAAGAACTGCCGACTTAAATAGAAAAGCATGAGCTATTTAATAACTGTATAATAGAAAGGTTTCAGAAATGGCTCATAACATCGAGTTGGAACAATTTCAAGAAATTTGTGCGGTTGATAACGACATTTCGTGTTTTGAGTCATTCGTGGAAACATAGCCGAAAAAAATATGAGATACAAACAGAATAGACTAATCTCTACGTCTTCTGCCCTTATCACGTGAAGGAGAAGGAGATGGGGTGGCAGTATTCTTCAGGTCAACGTTAACATATTCATTAACCTTAGCGGCCACACCACCGCGAACACGTTTCACGAGTCTAGACTTTTTAGTTCCTCTACGTCTGTAGACTTCAATGTAGAAACCAATGAATAGGAACAAGTATGAGGATATAATAGCACAACCAGAAAAGGTAGCAGTGGTAGACCCAACGCATTCACCACAATGAGGCAAGTCTGGATAATAGTCACTTGCAAATTTCTGCCAAACGGCAAAATAGATAAATCCTATATCCAGGATGAACTGTATTATTTGGAATCTTGTGACCCATTCCTTCCACCAAACACGAATACCTCTGGCTGCAAGGAAGTAGTACCAGTACATTATGACGTGAACACCCAAGTTCAAGGAAATCACCACCCAGGAAATTGATGTAGTTCCCATCAATTGAGTGTAGCATAAAAGAGCTGTAGCACCATGATGATAAGTATGTAAGAAGGTTAGCTTCTTGTGCTTCAAGACCAGGAACACGGTATCAATGAACTCGATATATTTGACGATGTAGTTCATATAGTACAATGTGACCATTGGTTGAGTCCAAGCACCGATGTCACAGATCGCAAAGTATAATCCATTTTTGGCGATCATGGGAACCAGCTGTTCTACCATTAATAATAGCAAACCCAAAGATACGGTAGTTAGAAAGAGATTGTGCAATTGAAACAAGAAATTCAATTTGAGAGGCTCGGATCTCTTCAAAAGTTCCCTACCTCCAAAAATTACCAGGTAGTAGGTAGCAATTACTGCTACCACATGAGAGAATTTACTCAATGGTAGTTTGCCGGGAATGAATTCGAATTCGCTTGGAGTAAACCTTCCGTTGCTCAACTGCGTAACTGCACAATCGAACTTCTCCCATAAATAAACGTTGAACATCGGACGTTCAATCGTGGGTTTGTATCCCGTTAACCAAGGGTACTTTTGCAGCAATGCAACAGCATAAGTTTGAGCGACTGACAGCATTTTCTTCTGTGGTCCGATTTCTCAATGTTGTCGTGAAATCTATCGCGTATGACATTTTTTTAAAAATTTGTGGATACTTCGTCAACGTTTGTTTATCATCATGTTGTACGTTAATTCATAAGCGTAAAGGATTACAAAATATACTACAATTAGCTAATTCATCAAATCATATCGCCGAAAAGCTGTTTGAGCTTCTCAATTAGAATGATTAGGTGCGTTATCGGTATTTGAGCTTGGCCCTTCATTATTTTGAGGTAGAAGCGAAGCTAAGGCTTCAGGAGCCGAGGCCACAGCAGCAAGTGCGGCAAGAGGATCATTTGCAAAATTGATTTCCGGTGGCTTTATAGGTGCCATTTGAGTAGAAATATTGGCAGAGAATAAATTGGGCTGCATCGGAAGGGGCAGGCTTCTTGTCTCAGTATGTGGAGAGGCTAGTGGGCCTGTTGTAGATAGACGTGGTGCTAGAGGTGCTGCGGGAGGTGCTGTCAGAGGTGCATTACTAGGATTATTGGGAACATGATGATCCTCTAGTGCTTTTGTCCCAGCATTTAGAATTGTAGATAGGAAGCTTGGCTTCTTTTGAGAGGTAACTGACGGCGAAGGCGTTGATGAAGAGGAAAACGTAGAGGACTGAAGCTCTTGAACGATAACCTTTGAAGGTTGAGGTTCTGTCAAGTTCATTGGTGGGAGTGGCACGGAATTTCTTTGTGAAGAAGGTTCCATATTTTGGTCTTCATTATTCAGCAAACTTTTTATAGAAGATCTTCTGCTTGAGTTGGGCGCCTGTGAGGAGGCAGTGGAAGACGTGCCTGACTGTAGACTTGCTACGTTTTGTGCAAAATGTACCGTTGGGTGTTGATCGGTATGATCGGTGCTTGTTTCAGAAGGCCTACGAGCGTATTCAGCTGGTGCCGATAAAATAGGAGGGTTCTTATCAATCTGTGCTCCTTCTGTCGCATAAAACTGGATGGATGGTAAATGTGGAGGAGGTAGCCCTTGAGGAGTCGATTGTTGAGAAAAACTTTCGACATCTTCTGGAACTGAACTATGTGTGGGAGTAGCTAGGCGTGTTTGAGCCTGATTAAAAAAATTCACGGAAGGCATTTGCTGCGGTGGAACAATATTAATCGATTTTCCTAAATTCTGTTTCTGCTCGCCATCGGACTCTTCCTTATTATTACGCGATATGTTTGACTCATCAACAATAGCTTGCCACCCCATTTGACTAGCGTTTCTCTGGAAATAGTTTCGCACCATTGTTGTTGATTTTGTGCCCAGCTTTTCAGAAATCAGAGCCCATTGAGAACCATAATTCTTCAAAAGCTCGGGGAAGGCATTGGTCTCTTTCACGCTCCAATAGCTAGACTTGTGATGTCCGTCATTGTGCTTGGATTTCTTCTTTGCCAGTTGAGTTTTGTCAGAACCGTCGGCTCTCGGTTGTATCTTTTGGTCGTTAGAACCATCATTATCTTTTTCACTTGGAGACAAAGCAGGGGCGATTAGTTGTAAATTTGGAAGGTCGCTAGTCACCTCTTCGATTTCCTGCAGCTTTCTTTTTCTAGACTCAACGTTTTCCTGTTCCCCACTGGGGGAAGGTACAGGCGGCTCGACGTGCTTTTTAGAATTTTGTATTATGGTGTCATCTTCATCGTGCTTTTCTATAGTGTGGACACTTTGATCTTCATCATTAGGGCCTGTGTTTTCGACATGTTCAGTTGGCTTTATCTCGACTTGTTCCATCCCCCCGACATTTTGTTCTGGGACGTCGTTGGCGGCTTTTTCGTCTTCAGTATCATCAAGAACGCGTTCAGGTTCTTCTACAGAAAGATCTGCACTATCCAAGGTTTTCTCTCTTTCTTCATCAGCGTAATTCTCATTATCCGTGACTGTGCCCTTCACCTCTTTCTCTTTGTCTTTCGTTTTTTCTTTCTCTTTATCCTTACGACGGCGGTTCACGTTAGCTTTGCGCTTCTTATTCTTTTCAATAATCAAAAGTTTGTAATTTGTACTCTTTTTGGTTCTGTAATAGTGTAAAACACATTCCTCGGGAGTTCTTAATCCTCCCATATATTGCGATATCTTTCCAAACTTCTTAGGGTAAGACAAATAAGCCTCGACGAAGAGGTTATGTTCTTGAGTAGTGAATGTGTCGATCCCATCCAGAAGAATTCTTTTTGCCCAAGAATCTTTGTCAGTGACTAAATTATTCACATCTTGGAATTTAACAGACAATTTTTCAATCGGATTAATGCACATAGGCGGAAGACTAGCGGCTAATTGATGATGTTTATAATCTGGATCAATTTGAAGTAATACGTTTTCAATTTCAGCGTCATCTACAAAATCCGCCCTATTTCTACGACGGCTGATGGCACGGCCTTGCGGTACTAATTTCTCCATCTCCTCTTGTTCCTTTAGGCGACGTTCTTCCTGTAGCCTTTCTTGTTCTTCTATTTCGTCATGCCTCATGGCTTTACTGATTTCATTCATTTTCTGACATTTCTTTTCCCATTCTTGATCATAATCTAAAAAATCACGTCTCAACTGTAACTTCTTCAGGTATTCATATCGCTTTATTTTAGATAGTGATTTTAACAGGATGGGCTTTACCGCTTGTTCGTGAATTAACAGGTTTTGAAGCATAAAGGGATACTCTTCCAATGACTTTATTGGTAATTTTAAAAGGTATGATTGCTTAGCTATGATGTTATCCCTAGTTTGATTCTTAAGATCCCAAAGTCTTGTCTGCGGTTCAGTCATGGGGAATATGCATGCCTCTATTTTATTGAGCGGCTCATTGTAAGCAGTTATTCGATCGAGTACATCACTGGCTGGAATGTGTGGTTTAGACGCTATCTTATCTTCGATGGACTTCTCATTCTCTCCATTAATTTCAGTATCATCCACGCGATCATCTTGGTTAGGTAAAACCTCATTATCAACCACATCACTATTCTTGTGATCCTTAACTTCACGTGGATTTTCTTCCATACCTCCATTTTGGGGCTGGTCAGAATTATCCGCCTGCTTTGGTTTTAAGATTGGTTCCTTCTCTTGCAAATTGCCCTGTTCAATCAATGTATGAGTGTTCTCTTTCTGTTCCCATTTTTGCTCCGTTTTTTTTAACGATTCTATCGATGGTTGCTCCATTTCACTGCCTGACTTCTCCGTTTCTTCTGTTTCCTCCGTTTCTTCTGTTTCCGAAAGCTTGTGGTCAGATTCTTGATTAGGATGGAAGTCAATACGCTTGTGATCGCTAGCAGCCAAAGCTTCGACTTTTTTTGTTGTCTGAGTGATAGAATTTATCAGACTAGACCCTAAAGAATGCTGGTTTTGATTATCAAGCACTTTAGGGCTCTCCGAAGATTCGTATCCACTGACGACATTCTGTCGCTCAGTATTCTCTCCTCTGTTATGGCTACTACTGTATCTACTGGAGTAGGACGGTACATGGTTCTCATGATGGTAAGAATAATGATTGTATTTTTTGTGTGGGAATGGTTTCGTAGTGGGTCCTATGGGTCCTGCAGATGAGGGCGAGACATAACTATCTTGATCTGCCACATTTGTGGTAAATGGCGAATCTCTCCATTTACTTCCCCGGGAGCTATAGCTGTGAAGATTTGGATCGTGCGCTTCACTACCGGATGGCGCTCTTTGCCTATTGTATTGGGAATTATAAAAACCATGGTTAGTAGGAGCAGACGTCATCGAGGCGCTTTGGGGATTGTACCTACTCGATCCGGCCAAGTTCGTACCACTGCTAGACCATCTTGAGCCGGATATCAGTCCTTCGGAACTTACTCGCCTTACAGGGCTTTCTGGAGCAGGATCAGGATTGTACCGACTGGAAGCTCTTGATTTTCTTGAAGCAAACGCTATGTTACTAGAAGACGGGTCATACCGCGAAGGCCTGCCAGCAAAACTGGCTCCATCTTGTTCTGTGACACCTGGGTTCGCAGGTGGTCTACTACTAGTGCTCGTGTTGAGAGTTGGAGTAGATTGCGGCTGCGACCCATGCGAAAAGGACGGTTGTCTCACATTTGGATTTCCCGCATAATGGTATATCTTCTTGTCACCGAGCCTATGTGAGGAAGGCATTACTGGATCTTTTCTTTTTCTTTCTTGCACCCACTGGGAGTATCTGTTTCGTTGTTTATCTTTCTAGCTTTACACTTT
>JAJLUF010000041.1:0-51870 GCA_030569995.1 Lachancea cidri
CTGATCAAGACGACCGTGCTTCCCAAATCATTGAAAAACAAATTCACTGCAGAAGAAGATTACTCGCTAGCCATTGATGTAAAAAAACAGTTTTACCGTGATTTGTACCAGGTCGACCCTGATACTGGAAAATCATTAATTACTGACGACGATGCTCCCAATGAGGCCGCTAGAAGAGCTATGATCATGGATCCTAACAGCATGCCGGGATCCGAACCAGCTTTCCAACAATACAACATCGGTGAGCGCCGTGGACCTGTTCCGAGAGAGTTTTTCAAATCCTATGCTGATAAACACCCCAATCATACTGAAAATGCTTGGAGAGATCGCTTCAGAAAATTTCTTTTGACCTATGGTATCGATAAATACATCGAGTATTACGAGCACGAAGCTGCCCAGGGAAGAACTCCAGAACCAATGAAGAACATGACTAACAGACCGAAAAGACCTGGCGTTCCGACCCCTGGCAATTATAACAGTTACACCAAAAGAGCAAGATCCCTTACTCATCAACAACAACAGCAAGCAGCTGCAGCTGCAGCCGCGGCTGCTGCTGCTCCTGGATCTACTGATCCTAATGCAGCTGCCCATTACTCAATCCCCGAAAGCGATTTGCTTGACGAAGAAACTTTGAACTTCATTTCGGGATTAAGACGTGACTTGTCGAGAATCGAATCCACTAATGGAATGGCATTTGAGTACCCACAAGACATTGCTGAATCCATTAGAAACGATTTCACTAATGAAGAAACTCAATTCGACAATATCGACCCCGATGATATTCCTTTCCCTCCACAACTTGCTAGCACCGAATTATTTATGCCTCACTTCTTCCATTTTACCACCACAAGAGCGTTTTTGGAGAAAGTTAACGAAGTTATTTCGAGGGATTACGAGCCCTCTCAAGCCGAAAAATTGGTACAGGACTTGTGCGACGAAGCCGGTGTACGTAAAACGTTTAGCACAAGCATTTTAACTGCTCTTTCTGGCGATTTAATGGTCTTCCCTAGATATTTTCTGTGCATGTTCAGGTACAACGCCAATCCTCCAATGAATGTCCCAGGAATATGGACAAGGGAAGATGACGAATTGCTAAGGTCAGGAAATGATGACGATATCAAGTCACTGACACGGAAGCACGGTGTTGGCAGAATCGAGATGAGAAAAAGATTTATTGCTAGCGATTTGGTTTGAGAAAAGAAAAAAATTGTGTTATATCCCAGGTTTTTTGTACTACTATTATTCACGCTCTTTTGTATTGGTTAGTGTGGTCATTTATGTTCACTCCTTTATTCTTTAAGACCTCATTAACCGCCGTATGTCTATATTTTCATATGTACCTCCTACTTCAAAGAAATATATCCTAAAAAAACCATACGTTCCACTAAAGGCAAACCGTGCCAAAGTTAAATATAAAATGACTACCTAACCGAGTCCTTATTTCTAGCGCCCTCTCTTTGAATTACCAGTTTTTTTGACAAAAGCAGCTTCAAGTTATCAGTCACCACCGAGTCATGAACAACTTGATCATCTGGATTCGCAGATACATTTACCGAATCATTTACAATCGTTCCTTCTGCAGTAAGGAGTGTATACTCATTGAGCTCAGTTCTGCGCTCTAAAATTTCCATTATCTTTTTAAATTTCACGAATAACAGTTCACTTCTTATCATCAAATCGCTCCAATCCATAGATCCCTTTAATTCATTGAAATACTTCAAAACTTGATCAAACTGGCTCAAGTTATTCATCACCGGATCACTGCTCTTTTGTAATACTGCCAGCATGAAGAACAATTGAAATTGAGAGGAATAAAAATCTGTCCAAAAAATTTCCCATATACTGCATACATCTTCGAATTCAAACTCCCTCTTGAACCATACTATCAGCATGCGAAAGCAAAAAAACAGGTTGGAAGAGTCACATTTACCCAAATGCTCACTCAATCTTGGTAACATCAATTGACACAGGTCAGTTAACGTCAACATTTGATCACGAATACCTGATTGATCTCTCAAGAAATTTCTCTCCATTCTATCCATAAAATGAACAAAACACCAAAATGATAGCTCTTCATCCTGTAGAACGTAATATATTGGCGACAATAAATCACACATACCTTGAACATAACCCAAATCGTTGTTATAAACGTTATAACTGAGAAGAATATTTCTCAGATTGTTTAAATGTGGATTTTTGATAGTCCAGCCTTCGCTATCCATAACCTCCGGTGTACCTTCTGTACCAACAGACTCTGCTTCCGGCTTTTTCCCATTCTCCGTATTGTACTTATACAGGGGCAAATCCCTATCATTGCGCTTCACGTCTTTCTCAATACGGAGCACTTGGTCATGCCAATACGTTTCTTCGTCTTCATCTGAGTCAGCTTGACGGTACTCCCACTTGCATTTGTAATTGGCCTTATAGCTTTCTCTCAACGTTGTAACTAATAATTCACGTTCCTGCTTTGAGGAATCCCATGGATACACCTCCAATAGAAACAACCAGACCTCCTTCCTTAACTCCATGTCGCCTATACCTCCGTGGAATATGTAATCCTTGACCTCATTAACCGTGATGGCAAGCCTACCTTCAGTGTCAAAGAAGGAGTCCCACTTCTGCATTGTGAGTGGATGGGATCTCTGCATTGCAACGTTCAGCTCTTCCGCAGTGAGATTGACATCCTCTCCATCACTTCCTAGTTCATTATAGAGAAGACGCCTGTAAGTTTCGTCCAAGCCATGAGAAGTTTGATACTTTTCAGCCTGTTCCTTAACTCCAAGAGCCCATTTTGCCAAATAGATTTTAGCCGAATCAAAATCATCTTGGATTTCTTGCACTTTTGGATTCTTCATTATCTGCTTCACATAAGGATTATTGCTGTGCTTATCAACCAGCTTCACTAAAGGATGCTGGCTGATCAGACCGAGCACCGTATTAGTAGATTTGGTCGTGGCATCAGCAAACTTAGACATAACATTCCAACGAGCCTGTTCAATCTTATCCCAAAAAGAAGGTGTTGACTTGGAGGTGTCTTCTGTAGCCGTAGGAACACTGTCATTAGGGGAAAAGTTTCTTAAATCATCTAGAGTGGCGTTGACGAGCCATACAGTTGGATCAACCAAAGTTTTCTTCAAATCTACCAGTTCAACCATAGCATCTTTGAAATCTTCGGCTCCCCAATAGACATTGGTACCACTAAAAGGATCAAAGGATTTGTTCAGCATCTTTTGCTTCTCAAGGGTTGAGGGACACACGTTGTCATGGAAAAACAGTAAAGGAATAGAATCCCTCTCTTGAGGAACCCGTGAGTTAATAGCTATTGAGCCGAACCACCATCCACTGGGACTGGGCAATCGGAACTGAATGGAGTAGATTGAACTGATTTTAATAGAGAATGCCCATGTGATGTACAGCGCCTGGATAACCAGCTCCTTGCTGATTTTCAACTTCTTACCAGAAAGTCCTTTCACAAACTGAAGGTCTGCTTTCATCAACTGATTTAGTTGGACTTTGTCTAATTCTCGCTCCGGAATCCAAGTAAGGGTTGCCTCCTGCGATGATTGCTGAGCATCTTTTGTGATCAAGAGAAATCCAGGGATGCTATCCTCAGCACTCTTGCTGAAATGCACGAAAACCTTAGATTTACAGAAAAGCAGTTCCGTAGACATGTAATTATTTTTGTTTTACGTTGTCGTTTGGAGTTGCTACAGGTACAAGATCTTCCAACAGCCTCCGAAATAGTTGATATTGTAAAACTACTCGCAAACAAAACAAAAAGATGGAAAGCGATTTATCTGACGTTGAGATAGAAGAGGAAGCCTATGCCGAATCTCCAGGACTGTTAGATGACGACCTGGATGGACAAGAGATCGAAGAAGACGATGACTACCAGTACACACCTGAGTACGAGGAAGACGAGGATTCCGTTCAAGTTAAGAGATCAGGAAGGTCTAGGAGGCAACCCACTAGACTAGAAGAGGACGAAGATCAAACAAACGGGGCGAAACGTACTATGAACAGACAGGCCCCAGCGGAAGAAGACGAGATGCCTACCTCGTCGAAAAGGCGTAAAGCTACCACTATAGACTTGCAAAGCTATGAAGAAGAAGAGGATGAAGAAGGGGAAGGGGAAGACCCGCAGAAGCAGGTAAGAACTAACACCAATAAAATGATGTTAGAGCTCATGGATGGTACCTCTCCCAGAAAGAGGGACAGGCTTACTGAAGAAGAGTTACAACTTCGTCGCGCTGAGAATGCACGGAAAAGAAAGAATATGAGCGAGAAGAAGTTGGAAGAGGAGAAACAAGATACTATTAACAAACTGCTCAGAAGACGTGCTGGCAAGTCAAGGAGTAATGTCACATTAGATAACGGCGACTCGGACGATGAAAGCACCTATCTCAAACCTCGCAGGGCATACCAATCGGAAGGTCTCGTGCGCACGATACGAGCCAAAGATACTGATCTATACTGTACTTACTAGATGTGCATAAGCTTTAGATATTATTACCTTAGTCATCCCAAACGTATTTTTCATATTTTTCTCGTATGCTTATTCATCGAGAGGTAACATTTCTTCAATTCAAGCAGCAGTTCACCTCAAAATAAACAAGCCAAATAGACTTCATTAGCTCGTATTAACCCAAACTGTTTGCTTAAAGCATTTAAAACGTCATTTACAAGTTGGTTTTCATCCTAACTAGGAATTTCCGCTCGTTTTTTTCGACCAGACTAAGATGTGTGAAACATCACCAATGAATGCAGGTCAACAACCGCAGCAACTTTACTCGTATCAAATTCCTCCGAGAAACCAGTACCCAAACTTTGTACCTAACATGAACCCGTATATGATGGGACCCCAAATGACAGGCAATTATCGAAATATGCAATTTCCGCCCCGGTCCTCGGGAAGTGAGATTGGACCTACTCCAGTACGAGGTCCAGTGCCCCAGCTCCAATCTCAACAAGGACAACCACAAGCATCGGGAACCGAAACATCTAGGATCTCGTTACAGAAGCAACATACTCAAATGCAAGCGCAGGCGCAGGCTCTTAATTCAAACAACGTTTCTAGTTCTGCATCTGCAGTGCCTTCTCCCTTTACTACCTCAATGCCGACACCAACTGGGTCTGCTTCAGTGACAGGTATGAATGTTCTTGGTATGGGCCCTGCACAGGGTATGGGAGATGGTGTTGGGCTGGGTCCGGGACATACATCTGGGATGGGACAAACTTCGGGACCAGTACCTGTCCTCCCCAACAATGGACCAAGACCCATACCAGGGCCTGGTATTGGCGGTGGATTTACGAACGGGCTGGGATCTGGCCCTATCCCTGGACCGGGGTCTGTTCCCTTTGCTCCTCACCCGATGCCCGCTCCACAACAAGTCCCAAGAAGGAGAATGCTGCCCAACACCATTATGCCCTATCCAATGCGTAAATATCTCTCAAACATGGCAATTTTACGACTACACGAGATAATCAACTTAATAAACCTCTCTACTGGGAAAGTGGATGATTTCGACTTCTGGCAAAGATTTACCAACGATATTTTTACACCATATGGCATATTGAGATGCTCGGCAAAAGGAGGGGAAGAGACACGGCAATTCGAATTTACGACTCCTATAATTCCTCTGATATGTCACTCGTTGGGATCGGTAGGAATTGTGCGTTTGGAAACAATTCCTCAACAATTAAGGGCACAGGTTTTGAGTAATGGAACCATATTTTTCGATTGTCCTCGTTGTACCACAACATTCTATTATCCAGACGGTAGCTATATGACAAACTTTGCACAAGTGAAAGGTGTTTTCGATTCCCAACTTAAGATGGAATGGGTCGAAGTTGCTTGCTATAGTTTTGTTCCCGGGATTGAATGGAACTCACTGGAAAGACTTATTAGCACAGAGCCAATCTGTCATGAAATTTTCCAATACTTGAGTCAAAAGCATGATGGAACTCAGCACAATGACGATCCATCTACGACCAAGGAGGATTCAATGCCTGCCAATTTCATTGCGATTACGAAACTGCGGTCTAAATTCAAGGTTTTTCATAATCTTTCTAGTTTTGGTATTCAAGAAAGTTTCATGCGGGCATTGCAGGTAAATGACGTGATATCCTATCTCAAAACCCTCAAAGTATTTCAAAAGTCTCACAATATCCAGAGTCCATTGGGCAGTTTAGAATCGTACGTCACTTCTGCATTCAATAAAGAACGAAATATGGGTGCGGCTCCACCGCAATCAACCTACCCTTCATCTGCATCCCCTCCAAACCCTGTGACATCCTCACAACCGAAGCCGTCAAGCACTCCTGCGAAAAGGCCGTCAGTAAAAAGGCGGCAAAGTGATGTATCACCTCTGAGCACAACGGAAAAGGCAGGTCCCACGCCTTCAGATTTTGGTGATACCACGTCTAATGGTAGTTTCAAAAAGGTCAAATTTTAGGGATAGAATGAAATGTGATAATATTCTACAAAGTCATGATTCTCGTTGGATATTTCAGTGAGGAGGACTTTATATAAGATAATGTGAGACGACCGTGCAGTACTCTATACACTCGAAAGCGATATAACATAGCTGGTCAACCAGATTTCTTTAGTTATCTGTACTCATATTCTTTTTATAGGGTCTGTTAAAAGGTTTCATGCATAAAACTCACTTTTGTATATTTTTGTAGTTTCTCTCTAGTGCTCAATATTGGGTCTCATTTTCATCAAAATATAAGGATAATACTAGCAGTACCTGCAGAGAAATACTTAAGCAAAACGATGGACATACATAAAAGCATGAAATGGCCTGAAGAATCACAGATATCCCGAGCGAGGGCAAAGCCACCAACACTTATCCAAATTCAAAATCTCTTCTACAATGCAGGTTTGACCGTTTGTATTGTGTACATCATTATCACCATTGTCATCCAACCTTTACTACAATCAAGTTATGATCAGAGATTGCAATTCAGCATGGGAACACTCTTGAAATCGCGCAGGATTGTAGCCAATCTCGAAAAACGAATTAAGACTACATCCCTCACTGCTTTAGGATTCAATGAAAGAATTGATTCCAGTACAAATACAACTTACCTTGAAAGATCAACCCAAACGAACGAGCTTCTTAGCCAAAGGGAACACAGTGATGAAAAAACACACGGCAAGAGTAGATGGACAAAAATATCAGAGAAAATGGATGAAATGCGGCATAGCCTGAATGATTTCAATAACGATAATGAGAGGTCAGATTATCTCGACGCCTTTTCTTTCCAAACTAAGCTAGTAAGTGATCAGCTATCTAATACGGACAACAAATCGAAAGTCAATGATGTTATAAAACAATTCACTCATACCACCAGGGAAATGAAGGGTTGGTTCATCAATCGTAGAATTCCTTCGTAATGCAACTTTTTAAAAAACTAATTACCCAAATTTATTTCTATATACAGGATTTATTATGCAAATTCTTTGGATTTTTCGTTATTCTCAATTTGTTAACTTTTGAAGCAATTTCAGCTTTTGCTTGGCCTTCGAAGGACCTGTGCTGGGTCCGTCAGGATGTTGAGTGTTTTTCCACTTGACTCGTTTCAATACTATGTCAGAACTCGATCGCCCGGAACCAATCACAAGCTTTCTAGGCAAGTTTGTAGAAGTGGTTGCATTCAGCGTGGGCCCGCTCATAGCATTGATGCGCTCTCCTCTTCTTTTCCATCGAGCTTGCAATTTCACAGCCTCACCTTCACTAGGTTCCCATGTCGATTTCAAAATTCTTCTTATTACCTCTGCGGAAACCTTGAACTGGGCACCAAGTTGTGTAGCTGTTAACTTTGGGAGTTGCTGCTTCAACATGCGTACAGTTCCGATCTCTTCTCGTGACAGCTTCTTTTTCGGGCTCCAAATGGCACCTTCTAATTTCTCCTCAAGAGCAAGCTTCTGTCTTTTCCAATCTGGAATTTTGGTATCCGCACGCCAGTCTGCTCTTTTCTTCTCACTCTGTGTTAGAGAACTTGAATTCACAAGCTTAATAAGGTCTTTCGCCCTCTTAGCCGATAGATGAGGACTAAAATTTACACTGAAATGTCGCACTACGTCATGATAGCTTGATCTATGTCCAGGAGACCTGGGTATCCATTTGAAAGTAAACGATCTCCACATCGATGCTTCTGAATCTTTCCTCTCTGCCTCATCGGTATTTGATTTTTTTTCATTAATGTACATACAAATTCCATATAAATAATTGACAGTCATTAATTACGTGCGTAATAGGCTATCAAACTTAAGTAAGGTTCAATTGCTTGATTCTAGATACGAGCATTCGCAGTTATCAGAAAATATATGTGCTTGAGTAAGAATTCGATATTGTTCGCAGCATCCTTCGATCATTCAAGTCTTAAGTCGATAATCGTCAATATTTCCGATCACGTGTTAATATTGTGAAATTTCCAGATGATTAACTCAAGGGTAATGTTATCGATGGGATAGATCATTAACACGTAAGAAAGAGCCACCGAAGATGAACATTATTAAGAAGATAATGGATTCGGGCTCTAAGAAAGAGCTTATGTCTATTGCAGCTGGCCAGTTTTTTCTATCTAGACCGAAAACTTCTCCCAAGGCGACCATCGAATGTTTATATAACGACGCCACCCTAACGATCAAAGAATCCGGTCCTCACGTTTATGATCTGGTAGTTCGTAAGGATATCGATGAGACAGGGATGGCTTCTGGAGATGGAAGTGAGGATTTTGAAGATGACGAACTGAGCGTCTTATCCACCCAGTCCAAGAAAGAAGAGGAATGGAGCTTCACATTGAATGAAACGCTTCATTTTCATAAGAAATGGAATGAGCAGGGAGACGTGACCTTTGTATGGAGGAACACGAAAGGAGATGTGGGGGAAAAATTTCAGTTTGTGGTAAATCCAGAGATACGTCTATCAGATGTAGACCAATTTTTGCAAGCAGTTTACCGTTGTGAGTATGAGTTCAAGTACAAAAAGTCCTCGAATGGCGCTTTGGAGGAAGATTTTAAACAGTTTGAGTTCAGCCACGATCAAGATGATTCTGTCTTGTTTAGTGACGAAGACGATGATCTTGCAGATGTTAGCAAGCTCGGCGACAAATTCAATTTGCTGAAAGTCGAGGGCGCATCAAGTGAACAGGAGGATGATAGCAGCGAAGAATTTGAGGATGCTCAAGAGGAAGTCAGTTTTGTTACTCCGTCATCTAGAAACCCGTCTCAAAAAACGAAATTTACCAAGGGAGCTCAAGTATGCCAAGAAAATGCCGATGTCTATATCTATGACAGTATGGATGGAACATTTGCTCTTCAAGATTCCAATGCTAAAATTGTTATCAGTGATTTTGGAAAATTTGAATTTTGGCTTTCAGTTGAGAGTAATTTGGTGACGCTCGGGACAGATCTCTGCCCTGATGTCAATCCCTTATTTGATGTGGACTCTCTGGCTTTTATTTTTAACTATACTTTCGAAAACATTACACTCTCTTATATGCTTAAGTTCAGGGATGTTGGTTCTTTTTCTAATTTTCAGTCTGCCTGGTCTAAAGCGATTTGGGAATCTTTGAATAAACAGAGATGGTCCTCAATTTCAGCAAACGAACAACATTATATTCTCAACTCGAATAAAAAGGTTGAACGAGAATTGAACGAATTTTTAGACGATGATAATGAGGACTCCTCAGCTTCCAGCAGTTCGGAAGAAGAGAGTGACGAAGAACAGGCCGAATCGAATTATAATGATGTCGACAGCTTCGACGAAGATGCAGCTGAAGAAGAGTACCGCAAATCTACAACACTTAGTGGCAACAAATCATTGACTGTCTCATATAGGAATGATAGGGCGTTTGTCGTTAGGGGTAATAAAATTGGGGTGTTCAAACCAGACGATGAAAATGATGAAGTTCAGTTCGTTACTGCTATTAACAATGTTTCAAATATGAACGGAAAAAGTTTCGACCCTGAGAATCCGATGTTATATACTGAAGACAAAGCAATGATAGTCCAGGACAACAAAGATAAGTCAAGAGTGTACAAAATTGACTTAGAAAGAGGAGCAGTAATTGAAGAATGGTCTGTTGGAGAAAAAGATATTCTCAAATATGGTCCTGCAAAGAAATTCGATCAAATGACAAATGAACAAACGTTTTTAGGTATTTCTGACAGAAGTGTATTCAAGGTCGATCCAAGAATCGGTGGGGTTAACAAATTGGTGAAAGATGAGAATAAGGATTATGCAACTAAATACAAATTTAGCTCTCTCGGTACTACAGAAAATGGTTATGTTGCATTGGGTTCTGAAAAAGGTGAAATAAGGTTATATGATAGACTAGGAATTAGAGCAAAGACACTTATACCGGCACTGGGAGAACCAATCAACCATATATGCGCTTCAGCTGATGGTAAATGGCTCCTAGCGACTTGCAATACCTCACTACTATTGATTGATCTTTTGATCAAGGAAGGAAAAAATGCAGGCAGTACCGGCTTCTTAAAACCGTTTTCAAAAGAAGAAATGCCCAAAATTTATGTTCTGCGAATCCATCCTAAAACTGCATCCTACATGACAACCACTACCAAAAAGGCCATCAAGTTCACCAAAGCATATTTCAACACAGGTATCAATCAGAAAGAACAGACCATAGTTACATCAACTGGCCCTTTTGCGGTTACATGGTCGCTGAAAAAGATCATCAAAGGAGACAAAATTCCATACCTGATCAAAAAATACAATTCACCAATTATGGAAGACAATTTCCGTTATGGATCGGATAGAAAGGTAATATTAGCATTAAGGGACAACGTGACAATGGCTAGAAAAAACAAGTTCAGGGAGCCATCAAAGGAATTCTCTTCGCATAAGGATTGGCAAAACTTTCTGGATATGTCAGGCGATGTTGTAAAGAAGTTTGAATAGTATCAACATGAAAATGAATATATAGTTTTCCTCGTACTAAATAGCAACAATTTTAATCAACGTTTTAATTTTTTGATTTAGATTGCTTATTGACGACTCTCTTGAGTCCAAATGTTGTTCGTATCTCGTCCCAGAACAATATTCTGTAAGCCTTAAATTTTTGGAGCGCAGTGGGATGAAACGCCCCTAAGTTCAGTAATGGAGGGTTAGGGGGGATATCTTCTAAGCCATTAACTTTATAATATATGCGACGAACAAAGCGATGAAATGCAGCACTTTGCATAAGCTTATGGTATAAGAACTCTTCCAAACTTCGTGGACCTCGAATCATCTTCGCCTACCGATAAGATAGATGGGTTAAAAAAAAAGTGATATGAAAAAGTTCATTTTAACACATATTTTAAATCAACTACAAAAACGAGCCACATTAGGAACCACATCAGAATGATAACTGATGACCAATTGAATACCATGGCCATTACATTTGGTCTAGTTACGTTTTCGCTAATTGTTTTGTATTGCGCCACATTCTCTAAATCCAAGAGGCAAGCCTAATTTGCTTACTTACGTGGCTCCTCTCGACATGTTTTTCAGTCTTGAACTACGAGGAAACCGACTCCTAACGGTAAAAAGAACCAAATAGTCTATAAAGGGCACAAATAAGTAGATTACTTAGCTAATATACAATCTGGAAGCATCTATCAGAATGGCTCTTCACCCAAAATCTCCTTACTCAACTCGACTACTTTTTGAAGCACCTCCGTAATATCAGTGAATGCCCGCGAAAAGGCCATGCCATGGACTTCTGTCCAGTGCGATTTTTCGTAATCGATTTTGCTTTGAACTTGCTTGAATTGTTCATTACTGCTCCCTGAAGCCAAAGTTTTTTCCCCCGCAGACGAAATATTTGACTCACAGGAACGCTCAAACTTCGATATGAAGTCATATAGCTTTTTCCTGGACATTATTGGGTTTGGTAAATACTTGGGAAGTTTGTTCTTCGATCTGAAGCAATTTGAGACAATGTAAAACACAAATATAACGGCCGCTACACTGTCACGACGGAGTGATAGTAACGCTCTAGTTATTTGATTGTCATTATCTTGATCCCAAACTTCGAAATACTGTCCTGACATTCTTGCTTCTATCATTTTTTCAAGAATATACTCACAGGATTCAAGTAATTGCTCATAAACGACAGGCTTAAAATTGGTGATATAGTTTGGTTCCTCTCTAGCCTTCGTTAACAGTTCCTTGATCGCGATCAAGTTTTGGGATAATCTCACCTCTCTAACGTTGGAAAGTTTTAAAGTGAGGTCAGTCGGGTTGTCATCTGCATCTCTGTATAGGTAGCGGTCCGTTACAGATTGATACGATTGACTTATGTGGGCTAACAGTGACGAAATAGATAATTGCAATTCAGAACGTGCCATGAAAGACCATAGCACCCAGTTGACGGGAATTGATAAGGCTACCCCAAATAGTAGCGCCAGTCCAGTAACCCAAGTATTTTTCCAAATCGTCGCTGTATTATGACCAGATGTTGGCTTACTGTAAGGTTCTAAAGCAATAATAACGAAACACGCCATTCCTGTAAAACTTGATTTTGTGTTGTTGTAAACAAAAAAGTTGAAGCCGAGAACCACGCATAAGAGACTAGCAAATGTTGCAACAACATAAGGGCTGCAGAAATGTCTCGCTTGGTTTGCGCACCAACCCCAAAATATGCCAATAAGAGCACAAACGATACGTCGCAGCACTGAATTCCATGTCCCAGTGTTTCTTCTGTTTGCCAAGACGAAAAAGATTAGTGGCGCCCACCAACACTGATATTCTTGATACCATTTGTAAGATTGTGGTAGCCACGTTGGTAAAGTCATAAAGGTAATCATAAAGGCAAGTTTTAAGGCCCATTTACTTTCATAAGATACCACCTTTGTTGTAAAGAGCCATAGTTTATAGCGCAATGGATGCTCTGTCGTGTGGAGGTTAAAATCATTATGGTCGACAGCTCTTATAGCTGGCCGAATTGCTTTCCCTGAAGCTGAATTAGTCCCTGCCGTGTACTTGTGTTTTGACGTGTAACTATTATAAACCTGTTCAAAAACGTCATCCACATCTGCTTTTGTTTCGAAATAGTGGAGCAAAGTTGTTGCTCCTTGATCAATTGAACATCGATGAGACAATCTTTTGAGAGCACGATGGAGGGGGTAGTGAGGTAGTATCACTTTCCAGTGGAGATCCCTACCAAAATCGTTAACACACTCAGAGACAGCAATTGTGTATTTTGCAGCTTGCCTCAAATACCTTAGAAAAAGAAAAATGTCAACAGACTGAGGGTCTGAAAGTAGCTCTTTGTTGAAGAAATTTGTTTTTGTGAAATCTTTATAGCAGACATCTAGTTTGTAAATTTTTTTCTGCAACCTTTGCATTGCCTTCGTCAGTTTAGTTTGAATTTCCTCTACTTCAGAACCAGTTAATTTGCGGTTTGCGAAGTTGAGCAATGCAGAGTCCAGAGCTTCTAACAGGCAGATCATTTCTACTATGAGGGAAAGGATACTTTTCGAAAATGTTGATTTCAAAACACTAACATAAATTTCTGTAGTGTGAAACTTCCCATGTGACAAAGGGTCCACCATCTTTGGAAGGGGTGTAGCTATTCCAGAAACTGGCATAGGGGTGCCGTTGCCTGTAGAATTAACCCCATTTGTATGGCTATCATTACGATGTGCATCATAAAAGCGTTCTAATTCAACTCTACTGATTAGTTTATGATCAATCGGTAGGATTCTCAAAGGAGCAGCAACTGTTGTAAGCGTATTACGAAACCTTTTCAAAGTTGGCTCATCCAACTTAGTAACTTTCAATTGGTTAGAGAATTCCCTGAACCCTTCGGATATCTCAATGTCAATACTAGTACCTATTTTCTTTTTCAAATGATAAAGTAGTTCCAGATCGTTACACTTGTCAACGTCGACCAAAGTCACCAACAGATCTTTCATAATGTTGACTGTCGATGAAAACTTTCTAACCAGTTCAGATTGACCTGAATGGGGTGAAACTATAACACACACAAACATTGAAAGCAAAATTCCAAAGAGATAAGATATTCCAAAATCCCAACATAACTGCCATTTAAGCAAGTGCTTAGAATTCACTAGATCGACTGTGTGGAGAAAGATAACACAGATTCCAAAAGAAAGAACAAAGTAAGAAAACCTCTGGTAAGTAGCTCTGAGCCAACCTGACAAAAAGATTGCAATGAACATACTCATAAACAATATACCACCTTGATGATTTGCAGTGGGCCTCGTGGCCGTCGATACATACCATGCTAAACTCGACCAACCAAGACCGAATGCACCGCCAAAGATAGACCATAATGATATTTCCATTTGAACCCCAATGTTTCGCGCTGGATGATGTATAAGCACAGCAATAGGCATAAAATAGCGGTACTGATGTCCCAACCAAGAACCAGCGGGATGAATCAAACATATACACATCGAAGCAAAGAAAGCCACGAAGAGCTTGCAAATCGGTTCCCAATGTTGTTGCAGATGGGCAAACTCTATTCTGAAGAATTCAACAATAGACCCATTCCAGTAATTGAGGTAACTGCTTTTTTTAACTTCTGCGAAATTTGCTTCTGAAAAGTGGTCGTTCTCATGTTTAGTAAATATAGGGTCAAAAAATCCGTCTCGCAGTTCTTCTAGTCCATAATCATCCAGGACCTCCCAGTGCCTTCCTTTGGTCAACAAATTTAATTTTAATTGAGAGAGTGATGTTCTAGAAGAGACTTCACCTTGAAGTGCCTTCGAGCCATGATCTTGTAAGGAGATGAATGATTTCTGTATATAGGATCCCTTAGATATATGTGGGACAGCCATGTCCTTCATATCGTTTTTTGAAACCATCGTTTCAACGATATGCGCTGTTGACGATGAAGTTGGTTTTTCATGCGAGGCAGCCAGTTGATAATATCCCGAAACTTTCGGAATTGTATAAGCGAACGTCGATGGAATATATAAGCATGCCATGGTATTTGAAGCAAAGCACTCGTGAGATAATTGAAAAGTTCAGGTATATTCAACATCAAGAAGACTTGAGGTTGAGGGATGCTACTTTGAACCCCCTTGAATCGAGATGGAGCCTAGGAGTCTCTGTTTCGGCAGAGAACGAGGACAGAAACAGATATGTGAATATAATGCCATATGAAAGGAACAGGGTCAAGTTGAACGTAGAAAATGGTAATAATTACATTAATGCATCATACGTCAAGGTTTTTGTTCCCGAACAGTCAGTGGCACCTGGCCACTACATAGCGACACAAGGCCCGACCAAAAACACCTGGCAACAATTCTGGCAAATGTGCTACCAGCAGTGCCCAGAGGAAAATATCGTAATAGTGATGGTCACTCCGCTGCAAGAAGGTGGTCGAGAAAAGTGCTTTCAATACTGGCCCGCAAAAAAATGTGACACCATGTTGATTCCGAAACTACAGTCCTCCGGAGCTCTTGAAGAAGACTCTACAGAGTTCGGTGTTGACTTAGAAGTCAGTTTTGAAGGTTTCGAAAGAGATAATGACTACTCGCTATCAACACTCAAGCTTAAACCATCAGATAATTCACTTCCAACCAAAAAGGTGCATCACTTTTATTTTGATAAGTGGAGTGACATGTCGAAACCCGACGAAATTGTCCCAATTTTACAATTGTCAGAGCATTGCCATAATCTAAACTCCCCTCCAAACCCAATAATTGTACACTGCTCCGCTGGTGTAGGCCGAACGGGCACTTTTATCACTCTGGATCATTTACTTCACAATACAATTGATTTTACTGAAAAGTCGCCCTTGATAAACTATAAACATGACCTTATCGAGCAAATTGTTCTACAACTTCGTTCACAACGTTTAAGGATGGTTCAGATGTCTGAACAGTACTTATTCGTTTACCATGCCGCTATACATGCATTCAGTCTGAAACGTATCCAGTGATACGTTTAAGGCGCTGATGCGTCTCATTTAATTTAACCTTATAACATGAATATGATATATCCACACAATTTAATCAAATTTAGCGATTATCCTTGGGGACTTATATCCTATTCTATTTCCTGGTGAGCTGTGATTGTGTACCTGATTTCCCAACCGTTATCGAAAAATTGAATCTAAGAGTAAACCTTTTGTGTTTGAAGAATAGCCGCCCATATGAACAATGGTATGAATCAGTTCAAAAGTAGCCCGAAAAGAATTGAAGCTTTACAGAAGTTACAGAAAAATCTAAAATCAGATATGCTATTAACAGGTCTTAATTCTGGTCTTGTTCCACTCGTCAGTTTTGGTTCAGAATACAACTCTAAGGAGTTTAAAATTTCAAAATGGCCCCAAGAGCTAAAGCCGCAGCCTCAGAGAAATATATACGAGTACCTGCTTGAGCTTGGTGGAGGATTATCAGAGACCATTCAAATCGTGTTCTCTGGTGTGACCGCTGATCTTAATTTACCTCAAATAAAGATAGTATTAAGCCAGTATGAGCTACAAAATTACCTGAAAGGCTTTGATAATATATCTGTCCAAGAATCGCGAGGCTTTTCTTCCTCATTCTTCGCTCTAACACTTTCGAGGGACATCTCAGGAGACATAACAGTAGATCTTCCACTTTGTAAGGAAACCTTGGCAACAATCGTGACCAATCAAACCCGTCTCCAGCTTCCTAGAGAAGTTATTTATCTCATCCGTTCTGGGCAATTAAAAGTGAGATCTGAGTGCATATTTTTACCCTCAAATACGCTAGCTTTGAGAAGTTCGTGCTTTGATTCGCTATTTCAAGATTTGCAGATTCTCACATCGAGTAAACTATACAAGTGTCCCAACCCATTCCCGCATAGGGAACCGCGTTATGCCTCTCGAGATTTCTCAACCCCGCAGCTGTCAATTGAAGACTTGAATTCTAGCAGCACGGGTTCAGTCTTGTCTAAGATGATATCACAGGATATCGTCTTGAATAAACTGGAGATTACTTTCCTTATTGGACATCAAGGCTCAAGAATAGAATCCATTAGGCAAGTCTCACATGCCACCATCAAAGTTCTGCCGATCCCACAGCGTTTAAGGAGCAATCAAATAGCAACTCCCTCGAGTGTTCGTCAGTCAATTTGCATAACCGGCGATTTACAATCCGTTGCAACGGCTCTTAGTCTAATTGATTACCATCTGGCTCATCACCGTCGCAATTGGAAACGTAAGACGTAATGATTCAACGTGACTTAATACCTCCAGCGAAGCTTTCAGAATGGATGTGCGAACAACTCAGCACGGTACACGCAGTTCGGGCGAAAAATACTGTGGAAAAAAAAAAAATTCGGAAAAAAAAGAAATTAAGTTGGAGGGCATCGACTGCGAATGATGGCCGCTGTGGGCGCTGGTGAAAATTTTTTCACTTGACTTATAAAGCTTTGCATCGCTTTTCACTTTCTTTCTTCCTGTTTCATTAAATTTTGTTCGATCAGCAAGCTACTTCCTACAAATCACAATGGCTGAAGGTGTTTTTCCAGGTGCTGTCGGTATCGATTTAGGTACTACCTACTCTTGTGTTGCTACTTACGAGTCCTCCGTTGAGATTATTGCCAACGAGCAAGGTAACAGAGTCACTCCATCCTTCGTTGCTTTCACTCCAGAAGAGAGATTGATCGGTGATGCCGCTAAGAACCAAGCTGCTTTGAACCCAAGAAACACAGTTTTCGACGCTAAGCGTTTGATCGGTAGAAGATTTGACGATGAATCTGTTCAAAGTGACATGAAGACCTGGCCATTCAAGGTCATTGACGTCAACGACGCCCCAATGATCGAAGTTGAATACTTGGGTGAAACCAAGACTTTCTCCCCACAAGAAATTTCTTCTATGGTCTTGACCAAGATGAAGGAGATTGCTGAAGCCAAGATCGGACAAAAGGTCGAAAAGGCTGTTGTCACTGTCCCAGCTTACTTTAACGATGCTCAAAGACAAGCTACCAAGGATGCTGGTGCCATTGCTGGTTTGAACGTTTTGCGTATCATTAACGAGCCAACTGCTGCTGCTATTGCTTACGGTTTGGGTGCCGGTAAGTCTGACAAAGAAAGACACGTCCTAATTTTCGATTTGGGTGGTGGTACTTTCGATGTTTCTTTGTTGCACATCGCCGGTGGTGTTTACACCGTTAAGTCCACTTCCGGTAACACTCATTTGGGTGGTCAAGATTTCGACACCAACATGTTGGACCACTTCAAGGGTGAATTCAAGAAGAAGACTGGTTTGGATATCTCCAACGATGCCAGAGCTTTGAGAAGATTAAGAACCGCTGCTGAAAGAGCTAAGAGAACTTTGTCTTCTGTCACTCAAACCACTGTTGAAGTTGACTCCTTGTTCGAAGGTGAAGACTTTGAAACTTCTATCACAAGAGCCAGATTCGAAGACATCAACGCTGCTATGTTCAAGTCCACTCTAGAACCAGTTGAACAAGTTTTGAAGGATGCCAAGACCTCCAAGTCTCAAATCGACGAAGTCGTTTTGGTTGGTGGTTCCACCAGAATTCCAAAGGTCCAAAAGTTGTTGTCTGACTTCTTTGACGGTAAGCAATTAGAAAAGTCTATCAACCCAGATGAAGCTGTCGCTTACGGTGCCGCCGTTCAAGGTGCTATCTTGACCGGTCAATCTACTTCTGACGAAACCAAGGACTTGTTGTTGTTGGATGTCGCCCCATTGTCTTTGGGTGTCGCCATGCAAGGTAACGTCTTTGCCCCAGTTGTTCCAAGAAACACCACTGTTCCAACCATTAAGAGAAGAACTTTCACTACTGTCGCCGACCACCAAACCACTGTGCAATTCCCAGTCTACCAAGGTGAGCGTGTCAACTGTGCTGAAAACACTTTGTTGGGTGAGTTTGACTTGAAGGGAATCCCTCCAATGCAAGCTGGTGAGCCAGTCTTGGAAGCCATCTTCGAAGTTGATGCTAACGGTATCTTGAAGGTCACCGCTGTCGAGAAGTCTACTGGTAAGTCCGCCAACATCACTATCTCCAACGCTGTTGGTAGATTGTCTTCTGACGAGATCGAACAGATGGTTAACCAAGCCGAAGAATTCAAGGCTGCTGACGAAGCTTTCGCTAAGAAACACGAAGCTAGACAAAGACTAGAATCTTACGTTGCTTCCATCGAACAAACTGTCACTGACCCAGTTTTGTCTTCCAAGATGAAGAGAGGTTCTAAATCTAAGATCGAAGCTGCCTTGTCCGATGCCATGGCTGCTTTGGAAATTGAAGACTCCTCCGCTGACGACTTGAGAAAGGCTGAAGTCGGCTTGAAGAGAGTTGTCACCAAGGCTATGGCCACCCGTTAAGAATCTTAATTTGCTTCAAATATTTTGTTCAAATAGTTTCTTTCATCGCCTCATGAACTTCTTTCCTGTGTATCTAGTTTTACATATGTGTAGGTTTTAGCTTTTTCGCCCATATAACTTAATGTACAAAAAGCACGTTATAAAAATACATAAATTATGCAGTCATCTGCAGTATTCGGTAATCCAAGTAGAACACGGCATATGATTTTCTCCTTACTATGGAATAGAAAAATCTTTTCGTACAATTCAAAATCTTGTTAATTGTAATCTCGTTTATCAACCAGTTAGGATCTAGACGCTTTTCTTTGTTTTTACGCCCTTTTTAAATTGATTTACTATTATTAACTCAAGATATGCTTTATCATTTGCTGCGACCAGCGAGCCACCTTGGAACGAGATGAATACTAGGGTTCTAGAACTAGCAGTAACTTAGTCAACTTTATAGCAATAAAGGTAGTTTCCGGAATACTCAGGAATTAGACGAAGTCTATCACCGGCCTTAGTGCTTCTGTGGCTTTGCGTATGATATCAGCGGACGAGGTGCGTTTTTTTAATTGTTCGGTATTTGAATAGCAAGGAGGCACGGAAATATGCCGGAGGGATGGAGATAGACGCATATTTCAAAAGCCGGGCTGTGCCTACTTTCTTTTGTATATAAAGAAGCTCTGAACTGACATTGATTTAGATATCCGTCTATTTCTGATTAAATATCATAAATACTTTTGTTTCGACAAGAATATGACACAACTATCAATGGAGAGATCCTTAACATTTAGCCAAGCAACGCTCAAAGGCTCTGAAGCCAGTCCTGACACAGCTAACATCGTCGATGTAAGCACAGGATCAGGCGAAATCGAGAAAAACGAATCTCAAGACGGCTCAGACCAGTCTGTTACATGCAGCGAAGCCGGGTCTCCATCTCACGATGATCTTAAAGATCAAGAAAATGAGAACTCAAAAGATTGCAGAAAACTAGGAGATGATTGTAAAGAGGGTGGATTGCACCCAAAAGAAACTGGGAGATATCATGGTGAACACTGCGGTCCGCGTGAGAAAGGAGGAAAAGATCACGGAAAGCACGCAAGGAAGTACAGAAAAAACCACAAAGGGTACGAAGAGTATTTTGGTCCACGTGGAATGCACCATGGAGGAAATCAAGACTATTTCGTTCGTGGAATGCACCATGGAGGAAATCAAGACTATTTCGTTCGTGGAATGCACCATGGAGGAAATCAAGACTATTTCGTTCGTGGAATGCACCATGGAGGAAATCAAGACTACTTCGTTCGTGGAATGCACCGTGGAGGACATCACGGGCATTTTGGCCAGCGTGAGTTGCCCCATGGAGAGTTCGACGATTTCCCTCGAGCTAGAAGAGAGCACTATTTCGCAAAACATGGAAAGGATTTTGGAACACGTGGTGAGCATCATGGAAGATATGGAAATCAACACGAAGAACTCGGAGAGTTCCACAAAGAAGGTCGCAGGCACTTCGGACATGGTTGGAATCACCATAGAGGACTAAACATGCACCCGGAAGAATTTAATGAGCACCATGGAAAACACAGAAGATACCACGAGGGGCGCTTTGGAAAACATGAAAATTTAGGCTCAGAGCGTGCCAAAGTGTTTGGGGGACGTCCTGAACATTTCCCAGGCTACAGAAGGTATCATGAGGTACACGGAGTACCTCATGGATTCCCGGTAGATCACTTTGAAGCGAATGAAAGAAGTTTTGGGGGCCGCAGAGGAGGCCATAGGGGAATGCGCGGTTGGGGCCATCACAGACATATGTTCAAGGATGTGCCATTCGAGCCATCGTTCCCAAGGAACTATTTAGACGAAGCCGAGGGATATAGAGGTAAGGCTCGTGCCGTGAAGAATGCAGAGCAGATGGCTCCATTCAAAGGCTCAAGAGATGCCCGTATTTGGCATCCAATGAATGCTCCACCCCACCCGTTCCATTTCCATGGAGGTCCTCCTTTTCACCACCGTGGTTCTCCTTTCCATGGACATCATCAAGATGCTCGCTTTCACATGGAATTTTATCACGAAGGACCATTTGAACCACCCCATGATCGCTTCAGACATCACGACTGGTGATCATTATTCAATTTATTGTCTAATTGTTTTTTATAAGTCACGTACTGGTCATTGAACAGAGAGTTATTCTGAACTGGAAGAGATGTCGACCTTTATTTCATAACGGTCACGTGAAATGTATATCTATGTATGGAAAAAATTTTTTTAATTGAGATGAGATGCCCGCGATGGGAAGTAACTGAAATTTAACATTGTGCCATAAAGCATACCCATTACACGTCTGAACATTTAAGAACAGCACCATGAAGCTAGAAACAAGCCATATGCGCTATCTAACATCGGATGATTTCCGAGTCCTACAAGCCGTTGAACAAGGGTCGCGCAACCATGAAGTGGTGCCTACGCAAATGATACACCATATATCTGGCATGAGATCTGCTTCCGGAACTAATAAAGCTATTGGAGACTTGGCCAAATTGAAACTGGTTTCAAAATTGAGAAACGCTAAATATGACGGATACAGGCTTACGTATAACGGGTTTGATTACCTTGGCCTGAAGGCTATGCTCAATAAGGAAACAGTTTACTCAGTTGGAAACATCATTGGTGTAGGTAAAGAATCTGATATCTATAAAGTCAGTGACAAAAAGGGGCAGCCAAGAGTACTTAAGATTCACAGATTGGGTCGTACTTCTTTCCACACGGTTAAGAACAACAGAGATTATTTGAAGCGTAACCAGAGCGGTAGCTGGATGTATCTTTCACATCTTGCTGCAAATAAAGAGTACCAATTCATGTCTTTATTGTATTCTAAAGGCTTTACCGTCCCAGAGCCCTTCGATTATTCACGTCATATGGTTCTCATGGAGCTCATCGACGGGTTTCCCATGAGGAGACTTAGAACACACAAGAATTTGCCTAAGCTGTACAGTGACTTAATGCGCTTTGTAGTAAAGCTTGGAAATCATGGGCTAATTCATTGCGACTTTAACGAATTCAATGTCATGATCAAAGAGGAGACGGATGGCCCCGACGATTGTGGATTCGTTGTTATCGATTTTCCACAGTGTATATCTATTCAGCACAAAGATGCAGAATACTATTTCGAACGTGATGTCGATTGTATTCGGAGGTTTTTCCAAAAAAAGCTTAAATATGAACCGGTGGCCGATCCTTCAATGTTAGATGTTGATGGATTCGGAGAGGGATACAAGTTTGCCTACCCCGTGTTTAGCCGAGATGTCAAGAGATGTGATAATTTGGACGCGTTGGTACAAGCATCAGGATTCAGTAAAAAACACCCAGGAGATAGAAATTGGGAGGAGGCTGCCGACCAAATGAGGAATGATAAAACGAACGAAGATGCAAGTTATTCACCAGATGAAAATGCCAGTGAAACGGAACAACTAACCGATGATGAATCCGACGAAACAGATTATTACGCGACCGATTCTGAGGATGAATCAGGTGATTTTGACCAGGACATAGATCTGCACAAAGAAAACGAGCGTATCATTGAAGCATTATCGAGCGGGATGGGCAACCTGAAGATGGACAACTTAGGAAACTATATACTAGAAGATTAGAGCTATTCATAGCACGAATATATCAATTCGAAAATATTCAGGGCTACTTAATGCATACTGATTGTTTATATTGCGTTTAATCATATTCCACCCCAGAGCCTTCGTCTTCATCAACGTTGTCTTCTTCATCGTATTCGAGAGGAATGTCTTCAGATTGCTGTTCTTCATCTTCTTCATCTTCCGCTTCATCTTGCATCTCATCTTGGGCCTCGTGCATTTCTTCGCGCTCTTCTTCCTTAGCTGTTTCCAATTCCACGGCTTTGTCATCCTCCTCTGCATCACCATCAATATCGGATCCACTACCATCAGATAAGTCACTATCGCCTTCAAAATTTTGGTCGGCATCTTCATCATCGGATTCCAAAGGAATTTCATCAATTCCAGGTTCTCCTTTCATCTGCTGAGCTGCCTCTTCTAATGCAGAAGTATGCTCTCCTGTATGCTGTTGGCCCTTGCTTGTTGGCTTAGCTTTCAATTCGTCGCTCATCGATTTATCAATGACTTGCTTCCTTTTGACATATTCATCAATCTTTGTGAATTCGTTTTGGTCGATCATCGAAAATTCAAATTTCTCACCTTCTTTGGTGATCAGAGTAATATTGAATGTAATTCTCGTAATAGAGGAGTATGTTATCGATTCAATGTCTTGGGATTCGAAAAACAATATAGGCTTTTTGAAACCGAAAAGAATGTGATCCGGCAAAAAGTATAAAGTCCCTTCTTTAGTACCTCTGTGACATTCTACATGGAATGATGGGGATGCTTGAGAAGCGACAGAGAAAGGATCTGCGATTCGAAATCCCACCAAGATAGCCTGCTTTCGCAGATAATCCACACACTGCGCGAAATCGTCTGCATTATCAGGTAAAAGACCTAGACTTACAAACTGTTTGATAACGGCGTCTTTGTTCAAGGTAATAAGAACTGGTTCATTCGTTTTAGGATTCGCAGGTTGAGCATAGTAGATAAGCAAGTAGGACAAATTCTTTTTTTCTGGAACAGGCAGGAATGTAGCAAATTTGACGCTATTAGTTAGCTCAGTAATGACAAATTGCGGTACATTGTCCTTTACCAAAGAAAGCATTGGTTTCTTTGTATCTGGTGAGAGTGAGAGAACCAGAGCTAATTTTTTGCGAAGAGGAGTGAGTACCGAAACGTCTTTTAGCTGGAAGATTATGTTATTTTCAGATATCTCAGGTGGAACAGAGTTGCTTTTGCTCTTCTTCTTCAGACCTTGCTCGTCTTTAACATAATGATATAGCTCTTGAAAGATCTCTAGGGCACCTGGCGAAGAAGCACATACACTCTCAATGCTGTTTCGCAATATTTTGGGCAATTCTTCGAGGAAATCCGATTGATTTCCTGACATTATATTCAACTTATCAGTACTACTACTTTTAGCAATTGGGAATTACATCGAATTCATATTTCATATTTGAGGGGAGTGATTCATGTATCGTTCTATACGCAGAGTATTATAGAGCACCAAGTGGCAGGATGCTAACCATCAGAATTATTGACAGAAATGTACAAATTACATGTTTCAAATCCGTAAATCTCTTATCGGTCCTGAATTCACCCTATGGAAACCCTTCCGTGGTACCAAAGACCTTTCAATTTAGTGCTGGAAACTAAAAACTTATATTGACGATTCTATATGATTGTGATTTCTTGGTTCTCTTTACATATATGGATATATATATATATATATGTATGAACATTGCAAAGTCAGAAACCTAGAAATCATCCCATTCGTCTTCCTCTGTCTTCTTGTCCGCCACGATCTTCTTTTCGTTTTTTTCAGAGCCGTCAGCATCTCCAAAAGCTTCTTCTTGATCGGCGTCACTAGGCAATTTTAAGTAGCTTGAATCGTTACCATTTGGGTCTTCGTAGAAGCTGTGTTGATACTGTTCTTCCAATTTCTTTGTGAAATTGGTAAAGGCTTGATATCCAAAGGTAGATGTTTCCTGAAACTTTTGGCCGAACTGCGCAGCTGCCCTCTTTGCTTCTTCGGAGAGGTCCTTGGATTGCATTTGCTGAACCCCGGGTTTGATAACTGTCTCATTCATTTCGTCAACAGACTTTGAGACAGCAGATGAAAAAATGCCCCAACCCTTGGTGAAAGTGCCTATGGGGTCCTTTTGGAAATTTTCCAGACTCAGAGTACCCATAGATTGTGCAGCTTCATCTTCAGGGTCTTTCGCCATAACTGGAGTATTTCCAAAGCCTTGATACTTTCCACCTTGCGATGGAGGCAGATCAGCTGGCTTAGATTGATTCTTTTTGCCCAATTCAGAGAAATAAGATTCGTTCTTCTCTTTTTGATTATCGGGCAATTGTGGAGTACTACGGCGTGATTCAAGAGGGGTTTGACTGGCAGATAGATCCTTATTCTTCGCTGGTTCGGAAGTTTGTTCAGGATCTGCATTCAAAGTAGCTGCATCAAATCCTGGGTGCTCTGGCTCGGTCCATTCCTTCCCCTCAACCAGACTGGTCAGCTTATCCTTGTAATCGGTTGCTATAGGATTGCCGTATTTTACATTTGGTGGCAGCTTCAAATCAACCCCGTGTGCGGACATATACTCATTGAAGAGCTCATTACCACCGTTCTCCATTCTCATCAGCTCCTCGGGCTTGAATTGATCCATCGTAATAGACCTTACAAACGAGATGTGAACCCCCAGGCCTCTGTGAACTCCTGCGCATTCCAGGCAAATGAAAATACCAAACTTGGGAGACGCCCATTGAGGATTAGGGGCTCCACAGTCGATACATTTTTTGTTAGCTCCAACTTTTTGCAACTGAAGTAGACGTCTCCTGTTATCAGGGTTAACTGTCCATCCTGCTGACATCCTCTCTTTTTAGATTTGTTACTTCCAAATGTTTATCACATAAATCTACATGTTGATTTATGAAATTTTATTTTCGAGCTTGGCCAAAACCAAGGTCAATACGCACGGCTGTAGCACATATCATCAATCCCCAATATTATGTGAACATATAAAAGAAGACAAGGAAACACATTATATCATTCGAGGTTCAGCTCATTTATCAAGATCACAATGGTGAATACACTGAGTAAATCATTTTTACGAGATTGCTCTTGGAAAGAGGGCTTGTTCGAGGGCAAGGTTATATTCGTAACTGGAGGCGCTGGAACGATCTGCAGGGTTCAAACAGAGGCCATGGTTTTACTTGGCTGCAAAGCTGCTATTGTTGGTAGAAGCAGAGAAAAGACTGTCAAAGTTGCTAGGGAAATTTCGCAATTGGGAAGTAAAGAAAATTGTGTCTTACCACTGTACGATATAGATGTAAGGGATTTCAAACAGCTTGAAGCTGCAGTCAAGAAAACTGTGGAGACCTTCGGAAAGATCGATTTTGTGATCGCTGGAGCAGCGGGGAACTTCATTGCGCCCTTTACGAAACTATCAGCAAATGCTTTTAAGTCAGTAGTTGACATTGATCTATTAGGGAGCTTCAATACGGTCAAAGCGTGCTATCCCGAATTGGAAAAGAATAGAGGTGCCATTCTCTTTGTTTCGGCTACCTTTCACTACTATGGTGTTCCCTACCAGTCGCATGTAGGAGCTGCAAAAGCCGGAATTGATGCTTTATCAAACGCTCTAGCCGTCGAATTGGGCGTTTCAGGTATTCGAAGCAATTGCATTGCGCCTGGCGCCATTGCAAACACTGAAGGAATGTCAAAACTTGCTGCAGGCGACTCGGGCCAAAATATTTCTCGTAGAATACCTTTGCAGAGGTTGGGCACTACGAGGGACATCGCTGAAGCTACGATTTTCCTCTTCTCACCTGCTGCTCAATATATAACCGGCACCGTACAGATCGTGGATGGCGGAATGTGGCATTTAGGTACGCATTTTGGCCACGATATGTATCCAGAAGGACTGGGGTTTAAACTGAATGCGAAAATATGATTACATACATAACAAATCTAAATCTATGTCTGCGTATTATTTGAGATTTGGCTCTCCCCTAAAACATCCTCAGCGATAGATGGAGGTGGAGACACAGCGCTGATCTTATCCATTGCACGTTTGAAGGTAAGACTTTCCTCACTTCCACTACTTGCACCTCCACTGCTACTACTAAAGGTACCACTGCTAGTGCTTTCACTGCTTTCTTGAGCTTGCGAAAACGTTCGCTTTCCATCCTTACTAAGCATATCTGAATTTTCGCCATCCATAGACTTCATCTTAATATCCTGATCTGCTGCTTGTGCCTCTTTGTGCTCTTCGCTCAATCGCATCATATCTTTAGTGTAAGGAACATAATCAACTTGTTGCAATAGGTACCCATATTTTTTGACCAGATATCTGTTCATTATCATAAAGTTATTTTTATCATTAGCCGATAGTTCTTCAACTTGTGAACACTGCGACGAGACAATCCTGAAAAAATCCAGCATACACGAGTTGGCGAGATTGTCTTTATTCAAGTTTTCACGTAGTAACTGAAACATAGGGTCGTAAAGGTTTTTGGACATCATGTACCGGTGGTAGTACTCATCATTTAGAAACAAAATGTTTTTGAAACATCTCATCACTGTTAATCGAAGTTGCATGATATGGCCGGGTTCCAGGAGTTTGGACATCTTCAGGAGGATACCCTTTTCCAGAATAAATTCACGAGAAATCCTGCGATTATGCTCTGTGGCGATGAACGAAATGAGCTTGACTAAATATATGAGAAGAATGTCGTCATCTGTTTCACTAACAGTATCGCTCAGCAGAGGTTCAAAAAGAACTGGTGCAACTTGTTTATAAAAGTTGCCGAAATATTCTGCCATTTGGAAGCTCATATTATGAATTGGACCATCTTCCGTGGCACCGTTCTCACTTTCCTTATTACCATTGTAAAGACTCATGATTATGTCCATGTTCTTTCCCTCACTAAAGTTGGAATCGCCTCCCATACAACCCTCTGGATGTAAGAGAGTATTTAAAGCTTGTACAATTTGTTCTTTCAAACCTAGGCTTTGATCAGTTAATAATATCTTCGACAAAATTAATAAAAGGGAAACATCTGAAGATATCGAATTTTGTACAATCTCTGTCTTTTTCTGTTCAGCATTTTGCTGCTCTTCGTCCAGAACTTCATCTTGATGCAATAATTCATTGTTTACGGTGTTGATTAGTAGAATATCATGCTCTATGATAGTGATGACCATATCAGTTGCTAGAATCCTTATACTGCTATCTTTTTCAACGTTGAATGCAAATTCAAAGACATTGAAAAGCCCTCTTCTCACCAATACTTTATAAAACTTCGACTTCTCCGTAGGTTCGAGGTTTTTGGTGATTTGGACGCACTGGTGGAGCATTCTTATCCCATCTCGTTTTATTTCTAAATTCTGTGTTTGTTTTCCTTCCTTATAAACAGCCATCAACCTATCCAGGAATACATCTGTTTGAATAAAATCAATAATGCATGTTTGCAAATCCAAAATAACATCGGAAATCAAATTAAAGCTATGGTCATCAAGAAACCTTACAAGTACCACGTCCTTCAAAAATTGTAGACGGTAGGTCTTCTTTATTATTGATTTCATCTCATCGCTATCAAGCGGTATAACCTCTTTAAAGTTAGGGCCCGAGTGTTGGAGGTATTCTCGGTGATTAGCTTTGCAGGTTGGAAATTCAGTGTCGTATTCAAGTATTCCCACAACACCTAGGATATGATCATCATCGACCATTTGCTCCAGAATTTCCCGCTGATTGTATAGTGTCAAAGTCTTGATAATGTTACTCAACAGTAAAAGACTTCTGTGCAAATGATTGGATTCGGCACTTTTGAAAATTTCGATCAGCGTCTGGACATAATCTGATCTCAGTACGAATTCCATGGTTTCGTTTCGAAGGTACTCAAAAGAAGTGTTCTCGTTCAGTATCTTCAAAGCTTCCATTAATGTTTTTTCGTCTTGTTCGCGTTCACTACTAGGTAAATTTACAGGACCAGTGATTATTTCATGAACAGAACCCATCCCATCGTCGTTCGATCGAACTGCTACCAAAGATATGTAAGTTTCGATTGATTTTTGTATGTGAATGATAAACTCACATAAGGCGTCGCATCCGGTGCTTTCCTCGAAACTCAACGCGATATCCTGCCCGGTTAAATCCTTCCATACAATAAGAGTCTCTTCCTGACGCTGGTATTCTATATTACCCTCTAACCTTGACCATAGAAGAACCTTGTCTGTTGCCTCTTCGTCATTGACCATTAGGTACGCGGCTAACTCTCTGCTGTCACCATCCCTTTCTTCCTTTTCTCCATTATTTGGACAAACCCTGCCAATACAGAACCCAGTTCCAGTATCCTTCCATTCGTTATTCTCTAAAATATAAACTTTCACGCGCTTCGGTTCTGTTTCACGCATCTCATCATGCGTCGAACCATTCATTACTTATCGGCCTGAGAACAAGCCACCTGATTAACACTTATCTCAAACGATAAACTGACTTTTTGTGAGAAACTGTCCTTAAGTAGTTGAAGTAGACAAAAAACTGCTATGAAAGGTCGTAATTTAGGCCTCTTTAATGGTTCATCTACTGCCAACAACGCTCTACAACTTCAAATTTTTTTTCGCTTAACGCGAACTAAGGGTAAAAAGAAACGTGAGAAAGATGTCATTACAGAAAGATAATAAAATAGAGTAACGACCCAACGAATTAAAGGTAAGGGAAGGTAATGAAAGGTGATAAAATTCATGGCATTAATTGCGTGCATTCATGTCTGCGTAATTTTTTTTTGTGTTTAATAATTAAGAACCCATATAAACAAGAAACGGAATTCTCCGAATGTGTGACTACAATTTCAAAATTTGATCTGTTGATGGGTATGGAAAAGGCTCAAATCCATATTTGAGTGCAAAATCGTGTGGGATAAACCTGCCACCCACAAAATGATCAGTTCTGTTCTTGTTCAGCTTATTGGCACATGGTTTGGGCACCGTAAGAGAGACAAGCATGCTCGGCATTATGGACTGTGAGGAGATTGGTCCTTCATCGACATCCCAGCCTGTGGGCACATCAACAGAGACAATGGGTAATTTTTCCTGTATACTGATTAGTTCGCTGATTATTTGGCCGAAGGGTTCCCTCATGGGTGGTTTAAAGGAGAATCCAAATATAGCATCCACCACACAAAGGGTATCACTTGCGTGCAAGAATTGTTTCCAGTCGTCATCCAAACCTAAAACTGGGATCTTGAAGAAGTTCAATTGGCTTACTAGCTGCGAATAGAATGGAGTTCTAGAAGATCGTTTCGGATAGAAGACAATCGGATGATACCCAAAGAGCGCCAAGTGCCGAGCGCAAACCAGGCCATCGCCTCCATTATTCCCCGGCCCTGCCACAACCAATACTTGATTCTTGTGATATATTGAAAGAGGGTATTGCCGTTGTACTGCCTGAGCCACGCTCAGTCCGGCAAGTTCCATCAGCTGTTCTAGGGTAAACCCGACCTCAGGTCCCATCAACTCCTTGTCCAACTGCGCTGCTAATTTGGAAGATATTGTTTTCAAAGCCATTACTGCGTAGGTGATCGTTTCAGTGCGTAAGGGGATGGAAGAAAGAGGGCCGGCTCACGAGGCACTAAGCTTTGCGTTTTATTTAACGACTAGCTGATCCCGATTTCGGTAGAGTCATGCACAACGGCGGTTTTGATACATGTAACAATATTAATATTAACAATACTTAATTCTTGGGCCTATTGCTGCTCATTTTCTGAAGCATACTTCTCACGCAGCCCATATCCTCTAGCAACATCTTTCGAAGCCATAGAGTCTCTTGACGTTCCGATTCTAGATCACATTCTAACTGTTTAATCCTGTCATCTTTCTCGCGCAAAAGCCGATCGTATAGGTCATTTTCCTTGATGGTGAGAGTTCCAGGAGGTGCCACAGGCTGTTGTATATCTTCGTCAATGGTTGCCAAATCACCCTTTTGCTTTTTGGCAAGCTGTAAGAGTTCCTCCACTGCTTCTTCATCAGGAGTTTCGACGCCTACATATTTGCGTTTCCCACGTCCCGAGCCATTTCCGTTCGAAGTATACGTGGACGGGCTTGTTGGATTGGTGTAGTACCCCTGCTTATTATCCTGTTGCAATTTTTGTAATCTTTTCTGTAACTGTTGCGGCAGAGTGTTGTCGATGACTTCTGAAGGGGAATTTTTAGTAGATGTAGCCATGCTGTTTACTCTTCTCCTGCTTTGGTTGAGCATTTGGCCTGTCTTGGGATCGTAAACGGTACTTATTGAGACGGATACCAACTGCCACAGCTGGTCCCCCAATAGTTCACTGTCTTCTTTGATCTGCCATAGCCCACTCTCCAGGTGGCGGAAGTACTTGCCGTACGGACTAACTTCGTAGCTGAGCTCCAGCTCCTTTACAATTTGTTGGAATCGCTGGTACAGTTCAATTGCCGACTTAGGAGAAGTCGAGTTATCGTCCAAAAGAGTCGTAGAAATGGTAGCATTGTAAAGTTGCGATAGCCTCTGGAACAACGACATGTCATTATGGCTGGAAACATTAACAGCACCTCCAGATTTGGGCGAACTTGATGCGGTGTTAACTATGCTGGCGTCGTCACCGTTGATCGCCGTACCATGCGTTAGAAGCCTATAAGCCTTTATAATAAAAACATCAAGCTTGATTTGGTGGTGCATAATCCCGGCTGATGTCACAGACCCACTCGACTCGCGACGAAGGTAGCTCATCTTTAACTGGCTATCTTTCTGCCCTCGTTCACAGCATGTTACTGCATCACGCAACGATCGCTCTATAGCTCTGCACGACAAAGTCCAACAAAAGAGCTGTTCGATGCATAAAGGGCTCATTATGGACCCCACAGAGCTCAAATAAAAGCCGAAAAGAACTTAAAGTGTTGATTGTATTTCTAGGAACTGATAGTTTGCTTTAAGTGCTTTGTATCTGTTCTAATAAGCCTTATTATTTGCTTTACGATCATAAAATAGACACGTGACTATGTGGATCTATCGCCATTTGTAATATGATCACTGTATACGTACATTATTATCACGTGATATGGGGAATTTTCGAAACGCGTTTTAGACAACTACACTGGATCAATCTTGAAGAAGCAGTTGACTATTGAACGTGCCAAAAGATTCAAGGTAAGGAAGCAATGAGTTCATCAAACATGCTACTCCGTCGGAAGAAAGACCACAAACGTGGTGTCGCATATTCTGTGCTGCTGGTCGGGAATAGTGGAACTGGTAAGACCACATTCGCCAATAACTTACTGGAAAGTTCAATTTATCCTCACCGCTATGGCCTCGAGGTATCACAGATTCCCAATAATCCACGTGTAAAAGTTGTGAAGCCCACAATGGTTGTGTCATACAACTCCAAGAATGGTATTCCGTCGCACATGTCTCAATTCGACGCTTCCCGCGAGCACTTAGAGCCTGGCGTAACTATTACCTCCACAACAGTTGAAATTTCTACCGGTGCTGAGGAATCGCCATCTAGGGAATCGGTTTCAAGTGATAGCTCGTCTTTCTTGCAAACTCCAGACAAAATTCTGTTCAATTTGGTCAAAACTCATGGCTTAGGAGAAAACTTGGACAATTCCATGTGCTTCGACGAAATTACTGGATATCTAGAGCAACAGTTTGATCAAGTACTGGGAGAAGAAACACGTATTAAGAGAAACCCACGTTTTGAAGATACAAGAGTACATGTGGCTTTGTATTTCATCGAACCCACCGGTCACGGCTTAAGGGAAATGGATGTCGATATGATGAAACGGTTATCGCGCTACACAAATGTTGTCCCACTCATTTCTCGCGCAGACTCATTCACTCGTGACGAATTAACCAAGTTTAAGAAATTGATCATGAACGATATTGAGAAGTACAACGTGCCTGTTTACAAGTTCGAAGTTGACCCTGAAGAAGATGACCTTGAGACAATCGAAGAGAATCAGTCTCTTGCACTTTTGCAGCCATTTGCAGTTGTGTCTTCAGATGTAAAAAATTCAAAAGGTGATTATATTAGATCATATCCCTGGGGTGATGTTAAAGTGGACGATGAGAATGTTTCAGACCTACGTGTCTTGAAAAATGTCTTATTTGGTTCACACTTCCAAGAATTTAAAGACACCACTCAAAATTTCTTATATGAGAATTACCGTGCCGAGAAGTTATCGTCAGTCGCCGATTGGGATGTTGACTCTGAGAAAGAAATTACCGAAAACAAGAGGAATTCTGCCGCCCCAAGTCTGTCAAATTTTGCATCTTTGATAACAACAGGTCAATTCAAGTCTTCGCAATCGTTGGCTTTTCCTCCTCAATCGGAAACTCCTACGACGCCTGATTTAAATGAAGAACCAAAGGACCTTGATTCTGCCTCTTTGAGACAGATCTCTCAAAGTATAAGACGAGGCAACGAGGAAATTATCAACAATATTAAAAACTCACCACGCTTAAACTCGCCACGTCTGAATCCCCCTGGATCTCCCGACAGGACGAAATTAAGAAATATTTCTGAAACAGTCCCATATGTGTTGAAACATGAGCGAATTATTGCCAAACAACAGAAGCTGGAGGAACTAGAGGCGCAATCTGCTAAGGAGTTGCAGAAGCGTATCCAAGAACTAGAAAAGAAAGCAGGGGAATTAAAACTAAGGGAAAAGTTATTGCGCCAGCAGCACGCAGACAGCTCTGCTCCGTCTTTGCAGTCTAGGAATTCTACTCAATCTGTTTTGACACAACAATCTAAGATCAAAAAGGAAGAGAGCATTACAGATCTTGCTTCCATTGTAAATGGTAAAACGTAAAAATCCGAACTCTTCAAATCCCTTTTTTCTTCTAAAAGCTTCAAACTCAAGTTTATGGTAACTTACTTTTTGAATGTGGTATCCAAATTTTAGCAAAATTAAGGAGCACATTGAATTAGAAAATGGTAAAGTATTAGATATTACAATGTACATGTACATGGAAATGTATATAATAAAATTTAGTGATGAGCAGAGATCGCCAGCTATCAAACAAAAAGTCCGGCATTTCATAAGAATTTCTAATGGGAGAGTCGTGATAACAATATGTAGTATGGAATCAAAAGTGAGGAGTTGGATCGAAACCAATTTGGAAAAATGGTGAAAATCAAAACATCGATTAGTTATAATGTAAAATGTAGGTATGGTTACAGGAAATAAAAGAAATCCAGGTGAGCCATTCACGACTTCTGGATAGACCAAAAGAATCAATTTTATCGAAAACGATCAATTGTAGTAAAGTAGAAAAAAAATTAAAATAACAAATACAACTTCTTGTGTGCATTGACGGATAGGGAGAAAAAGATGTTGTAGTGTCCGATCGATCCATTTGAACAATTCGTCATGATAGAAGAAAATGATAGAAAAGAAAGGTAAAGATAAAATGAATGGAAAATAAGACAAGCCTGAGGAAAATTCATTGCACACGGGCAGGGGAGATAGGAGAAAGGAAAAAAAAAAAATATAATAAAAGGAAAATGGCAAATTAGCAAAATTGACATCACGAAGATTTACCAAATGCGGCTGCGTAACTATAATTACCGCTACTAGTGCCACTGCTATTACCACCCCTTCTGCTGTTGGGCCCTCTCACTCCAAGTGGATTTTTTGAGAAGCTCAACCTAATGCCACCCTTATTGTTATGAGCACCAGTAGAACGGGGTAATTGTCTTCCATACAATTCTGCCAAAGCTCTGGTAGCATGACCCACATCTTCGAATTCTACAAAACACATTGGACCATGGCCATTACCATTAGTGTTTTTGTTTCTAAATGATAATCTTCTGAAACCTTTTTGACCTGAAAAAAGCTGTCTTAATTCGTGTTCGGTAGCATCAGGTGGTAAATTTCCCACATAAAGAGTGTTACAAGGCGGATTTTGATCAGCAGGGTTAGCTGGAGGTGGTACACGTGCCAATAAAGACAAGTCAACTTGAGAAATGCCAGCCCCCGGTGAAATTGATGCAGATGACGAGTTCTTTTGAGGAGTGGCAAGATTGGATTGTGAGCCCTTTGATGTGCTTGATCTCTGGCTAGTAGGTTTATGCGGCCCATTTGCAGTCTGAACTTGCTGGTTTTGCTGAGCAGAAACAGATTGAAGCTGGGATTGATTTTGAGTCTGCTGTTGTTGTTGCTGTTGTTGTGCCTGAGATAACCCAATGTCAGCACCTGACGCTGGATTATTTTGAACATGACCAACGAGACTATAAGGCAATGATTGGTGCTGTTGCAAGCCAGAAGCCATTTGATGAGAGATTTGATTTGTTAAATGCATGGAAGATATATCATTGGAGGGTACAGACGTCGGTCCGACTGATGAAAAGAAAGATGAGCTTTGTCTCCTTCCAGACGATCCCCATTCAAGAGAAGGAGTTTGTGGCTGTGAATTTACAGCCAATCCGCTAATGCTTGAAGGGATCCCTCCGTTCGACCCCCATATGCTTTCATTGATTTCATCATTTTCCATCAGCAAGAAAGATTTACCCATATCGTGAGATTTAAGAGGTGTGGTAGAATCTTGTTGATGTTGCTGAGAAGGATGCGGCTGGGAGGAATCGTTGTTGAAAGAATCTGAAAATGAAAACCTAGAGCGTTGAACCAACAAACCAGGCCTCTTAACGGAGGATGCAGATTGAGGAGGGGACACCACATTAGATGAAGAGCCAGGTAATTGGAATGCATTTTGAGATTGTTGTTGTTCTTGTAGTTGTTGATCTTGATGATGATGATGATGATGTTGTTGTTGTTGTTGTTGTTCTTGTAGTTGTTGTTCTTGATGATGATTCAGATGTTGCTGTTGCTGCTGTAGTTGCTGTTGTTGCTGATGATGATGTTGCTGTTGCAATTGTGACTGAGATTGCGAATGATGCTGCTGTTGATATTGTTGTTGTTGCTGTTTATTAAGCTGAGAAGGCTGTGCATGTGACTCCGGCGAACGACTCACCTGTTGAGGTGAATGCGATTGTTGATGAAATACTACGTGTTGCTGCGTAAGCTCGTCTATGACCTCAACGTAGCACTTCAATGGGAAACTAGGTCCGAAAACTTGGGATTTGGCATCGAATATACTCGCGTATTGAGAAACCAAATGCAATGAATCAAATTTGGCCACCACAGCATGTACTTGTTCTTGGTCGGCAGAATCAGAAACCTCACTCAAAAGTTCAATGTTGTTAACTCCGCGTGCCAACGCAAAAAGAGTGTGGCATTCTCGCAAAGTAATGTCTTGTGGGACGTTTTTAAGCTTTAACAAATATGGGCCCTGACCTGGGCTACTGCTGGTATTGCCCTGAGATGCAGAAGTAGTCATGGTCAAATTGTTGAGCATGGTAGTGAGGTTTAACGGAGAGTTGTTGTTCGAGTTGCCACCGCCATTTTGGAAGCTACTGGAGCCAACAATGGGCATGCCACCTTGATGTATAGGAGAAGAATTCCCTGGTGTAACTATTGCAACGTTATCAGAGCTAGTGCTGAACGCCCTATGAAGCCCAAATTCGCCCCCGTCTAGGGGCGACGTGCTGCTGTTTATAAGCGACATGCTACTCAAAAAAATCTGGTTTTTTGTACGTTTGTAGCAAGCTGAATGTACTCTTAAATCGATGTACACTGATATCTAGCTGTTTTTGCCTGCTTGCTCTTATTGGCAATCTTATAAGCTTATTTGTTCTGTGGAAACCTTGACGGGACAAACAATCGGCGAAAAAGAAGGGAAATGAAAGAAAAAAAAACACTGACGCTGTGGTTCGCTCCTCCCTCGCTCGACTTATCTTTCAAAAACTTGGCTCGAATTCTCTGAACTTTCGTGAAGATCCTGTGTTTCCACTTTCTCTCTCTTATGCTAAGAATTCCTTAAACTAAAGGTTATATCGTCCTCTTTCGTGAATGAAGTTCCTTATTTTTTTGTGTTTTTTCTCGTCTCAACTCCCCCCATCGATCGTCCAAAAATACCGTGCTGTTTATTAGAAAAAAAATTTTCCTCTTCTACGTATTTTGTTTGCGTCGCGAAAACGTCACACTCTCTTTTCTCCCACTCGCGCGTTGCAACTTCAGCCACGTGCTGTTCTAACCGTCGCGAAGACGACGCCCAGAAAACCTCACACCGTAGTCGCGCCTTATCAAGCCAATGCGCTCTTAAGTCAGCGATACCGTCAAGAAATGAAACAACGGAGACAGCAAATGAAGGGAGGGTAACAAATGGGGGGGTGACAAGGCTGCTGGAGGCACCCCTGAAAAAAGTACGGGAGGGTAACAGGTAAGGACCCTCTCCGGATATAATCCAGTCGTTTGTTACGGGTGTTTAAACCAACACGTGATCGAGTGTCTGCAAGCAGGCCTGATGGATATTGAAGGTGTATAGATAGGTGGTTGCTCGAGTCGTACCTGTGTTGGTGGTTATGAGGGTTTTGTTCTAGCGTGTTTCATAGCATGTTTCGTAGCTTATTTCGTAGTTTATTTCATAGCTTATTTCATAGCGCTGATTGCTATACTATTCTGAGCACTCCTCGGTGCATTATTAGTAGCATTCGTCTTGCCGATGCATTTGAGGGTCTTTGCTTAATAGCTCTTCCTTAAGATTTTGAATGGGGTAGACAGCATGATGGTGACTCAAGCCAGGGAGAATTTCTGCCGTCGGCTAGAGAAAAACTTTCGCCACAACTTGTCAATAATTTGTCAAGTTTCTTGGATATCTCTCTGGTACGCCCGGGTGTTTTGTCGTTGGAAAACACTGGCCAAACGCTCAACTCAACGCCATCCATTCGCGTGAATATCTTCTCTGCATCACTATGTACCGTTTTCTCCGCCAAAACTCCGGCCCTGCGTTTTATGGACGAGGGAATCTTGAAATGGGCATTCTCGTCGTATGAGCGTTCTGATTTCAATTCGTAATTTTTCGCGGCTAAATGCGTTTCTCCGTCTTCGTACTCGTTTTCAGAACTAACTAAGGCTTCCTTGTCACCATTTTGAGTCTCAGAAGCATCCACTACTTTTCTATTTATCCGTGGTGCCTCCTTTCCCTTACCAACACCAGACATCTGTGTTCTACTGGCAAATAATTGTTTTAGTTGGACTTGGGCAGCACTCATGTTTTCATTTTTGTGAACTTGCGCCTCTTGAGCTGCAGCCCTCTTCCGGACCTCTTTAAACACAAATTCGTGGTTTGCAAAGCAGGTTTCCGGCGTTTCACCGTTCGTCGCAATTTTTCCAATATTGATCATTGGTATATCAGCAAAAGTGCTCCTTGATTTATTAGAGCAGCTTATATTTCTCTTTTCCGCCGTCATTGCTCCCTTACTGCCTTTCGCCAAATTAGCCGCCGAACCCTTTTTCTCGACATTCTCACCTAATTTCTTTCCTCTGGTATTCTCACTACCTTTGTAGGACTTCTTGCTCATTTCAATCAAGTTTTCTGTGGTCCAGTAAATAATATTCGTGTGTTCGAATTTGTATATCGAGTAGGGGGGGCAAGTAATTCTCCTTTCTTCTCCTGGCTTTTACAACAATGTGACCTGTGACACACGAAAAATTTCAACATTTAATATGGATCCAAAATGACGACATTTCAAACCCTGAAGATCACCCATAAACCTCATTATAAACTAAAAAAAACTGACTGCGTATACAATATACATATACAAAACCTCTGATGAGCCGGAGAACACTCGGCTTACATCATGGTAGACTCAAGAGCCATCTTGGGCTTCATCTCGATTTGTCCACCCTTTGGTAATTCTTCATTTTCTGCTGCCTTCATTACATCACGTTGAGAAGCTCTGGGTATAGAGGATTCATCATTCAGGGTTGGCATATGATCGTCGGCTACCTTATGGTGTTGCGCCATTCCTTGATCAGCCGAGCCTACCGACACATTCCGCTGGTTCTGAGAGTCTTGAATCACATATCCAGATGTCTTCCCACCAGCATCTTCATCAATTGAATGGGCGGAGCTTTTCCTATGAGCAACCGCACCGTAGGTGGGTACATTAGGATCAACTAAACTTGGCAAATTACCCATAACCTTTGCGTAATTGTCGGCATTCTCTGAGGTTGTTCCCCCGAGATTGGCATAAGGATCTAACTCATGCGTGTACCTTTGAGCCTCCTTCGTTTGCGTGCCTGTTCCTTGCGCAGTGGTGGTAGGATTTGCTGTTGACCTATCTCCTGATGGAATAGCACTTGGCTTCCTATTCTCATTCGACGACTCACTAAAGCGTCTTCCGTTGTTACTATGCTTTCTTCCAATCACTGAGCCCATAGCATCTTTCAAAGACGACCCTAATGAGTTGTGGGATTTCTCATGATCTTGAACGCCGCCGGCCGCTTCATCGTCAGCCGCATGAGGTTCGGACTTTCTGGACAATTTTCTTCTCAAGGCCGGAAATGGAGCACCACTTCCCAAACTCGAACGCCTCTCATGCTTTTCAGTACTTTCATCTTCAGCTGCATCATTAGGATGGATGAGGGACGAACGGCGGCGCGAGTGGTTGTTCTCCATCGTGGTTCCCTCCTTCTTAGAAATATCCCCAGTAGATTTATGTTCCTCGTACGCGCTATCAGGATCAGATTCCGTAACCAAATTTCTCATCTTCGGATCTTCGCCTTGGTGTTTAGCTAAAACATCAATCGCCGGGGGTGCAGTGTGAGTGCCGCGTTCCTGAATCTGGTTCTTCCTACCAGTTTCAGGGGGACTCCCCTCCGCATAATCCCCCAAGGCATACATATTATAGCTCCTAGGATCAATATTGCTATCACCTAAAACCTTGTTTTCGCACAATGGATTGGCGTGCTGTTTTGCGGCATCACTTGATAGATGAATGTTCTTAATACCAGACGATAGTCCCTGAGTATCCCCAGATTCCTGAACAAGATTATGTTCTCCACCTCTATTCAATTCCCTGTTTCCCCCACTCATTTCAGATGAATCAATGTTTGGTTCATTGCGATTCGCCAAAGCAGCTTTGTTTCGAGAACTTGTAATTACAGGCTCGGACGAAAAAGAAGTTGGCGCATCTTCCTCCTGCTTGGTCTTTTTCATGGTGTTATATTTGCCAAAACTCTTGTTTCTACGCTCTTCGGTTTCATCCATTGTCTGAGAAATAGTTTTATGTTTGTGATGGGTGTCGGAGTGATGAGGATCCACGGAAGCATCCTTGGCTTCTCGGGCCTCTCGGGCTTCTTTGGTCTCTTGAGTGCCTTTGCTTTCAGAGGAGTTCATATTATGGCCATGTGAGTCATTCATGCTGCTTGATATAGGATGCTGCTCGGGGGTTTTGGTCTTGAACTTGAACACATCCTTTAAATGTTGCATGGGCGAGCGATCGTCCGTCTCATCTTTTGAGTTATCCCTTTGGTGGATATCTGTATTGTCATAAGATCCCTTGAATTCTTTTGCGTGACCATGGCCATGTGAATGCGAACTCTTATTCATATCATTGCCTTCACTACCCATTGCTGCTTGCTGTGGAGGCAAGTTGATGGGTGCCCCCAACGTAGAGTCACCAACTGGAAGAGTGGTACTATAAGACTTGCCTTTTCCCTTTGATGGGGCTTTCCCACGGTTCATTCCTTGGTTTGCGTTTTCCGGTCCATAATTATCGCTTCTTTGGCCAACAATAAATTCACCAGGAATTGTATTCCTGCTGTCTGCGGGATTAGTGCGCTTCGAATGTCCCGACAGTTTTTCCTTGGCACGGTCAAGCATGGTCACATCTCCACTGCCACTGTTACCGTGCGAACTGGATTTCTGCACCTTGTCAGTAATTTTGGGGTCCTGATGAACGTCCTCTGATGTATACCGGTAGGTGTCTTGCTTATCGGCATGATCACGCTCTGGAAAAGTTCTCTGCTCTTGGGCTATGCCTTGCGTCTCACCTTCAGAATTTTTTAAATGACTCTCAGGTTCGAATTGCATGACGTGTACTGTTTTAGAGATCTCGGTGACGGGCACTCTTTCATTTTCCTTACCTTCTTGATTAAGGGTATCATAAGTTGTCGCGGTTTGCTGATGTATGTAATCTCCAGTTACCTTGTCAGAGTGCGCAGGCAAATCGTTCGATATTTTATTTTCACTTGTCTCAGGTTTCCGGGTTTGGTGTTCACCTTCGTCCGTCTGATCGTTAGTTTTTTGATTAATATTTAAAATGCTGTTTAAATTGTTAGTATTACGAACTTCTGTTATTACCTAGACCTGCATTACCCGCTAAGTTCGTAGGATGATCTACTTCCTCGTTAACTGTGGGCAGCGGTTGAGGGACGGGCTGGACTGATGGTGCGCTGTACTCGGAGTCTATTAATTGTGGCTCCATATCTACAATTTCTTGATCGGCACGGGCGGGTGTTGTGCGCCTCCAGAAGTAAAAGGTCTTCTTTTTCCGCGGAGTTTCACTGATACCGCCATGCGTATCTAGTGTAGACTTGTCTAACCCGTACGTGTTGCCTGAATCAGCAGATTCGTAGCCAGTGGCTTGGTTCCGTTTTGCAACTTTATAGGTTCTAGTCCCAGATACTGACACCACGACAGTAGCCCAAATTGCACATAATGTGAGCAAAGCGACACTAGTCCAAATTAAGGCAAAATTCTTTACACCCAGGCTAGCGACACGTCCGTTATCTTTGAAGACCTTCCGCGCCTTCACATAACAGCCCGTGTAGAGACAAGCAGATAGCGTGACAAAGAACCACGCCGACCAGCACGCCAGAACCGAGGACAAAGCCCATCCGAATGAAAGCGTGAAAATTGACACAAACATTGGGACTATCGCACACACAATATAGGTTAGACCAATTAGCAACATTGCCCACCCGACACGTGAAAGATAATAGTAAGTATTGGCGTCATTCATGAACGCCGCGGGCATTTCTGAACTTGAACCGAAATTGTCCTTTGGGGAAAAAGGCGTGGCAGCACGGTTGGAAGAGCAGTTTCCTAGCACCCCATCTGCAGTCCCACACCAATTGTAATTAAACCACTTAGTGTGGTCTGGCGCAGAGTTAATTCCAGACGTATCAGCATCTAACCAATAAAAGTTTTTTAGCACCCCTGTGTGTCTCGCCCCCGATAATATTACGAAGAATGAAAGCAACCCAGATCCTAGTAAAAAAAAAAAGAATAGAGAAGTAACCGACTTTTTAAAACGCATTATTGCACTTGTTCTTGATTTTCCAACTTAGAGTAATTCAAATGAAAGCTTTCAAACTGCTTTATATCTACTTTTCTTTTCAAAAATCCCTTTTTGCTATGGCTCTTTTTTGCTAGAAAGGTATAAGCCATTAAAAACTCTCCCTTTATTTGTCTAAAGAAATGTTGATGTTTTTGTTTTGTTTTGCTATCGTAAGGATGTTTACAACGTAATAAATGATTAGCGGAGTTTCCTTAACTTGTTGTGGGGTATGGAAAAATTAGCGAGGATCATCAGATACTAAAGCAAGTCTCTATTTGCTCTTCCTTTATTACGTTGGAAGTATCGGAGTTGCGAATGTTAAGTTGAGACCACATTTCTTCCAACGTGCATTCAATAGGAGACCATATAAGTAGTTCTGTAGTTGCGCTAACGGGGATAAGGGCCCTCGAAAGCTTGAAAGAAAAAATATGGCCGATCATGAAGTTGAAACTTCGATGCTGCTGGTGGTAGTTTCTCACGCTGAAAAAGTAGTTCAGATTTTCAGGCCCTATGATATCTATACGCAGAATCCGTGTTGGGTCCAGTAGATCTTGGGAGATGTAGTCATTTGTGATGTAAATGATTAGCTGGGAGTCATCTATTGACATCGCAACGACCTTCCCCCTCACGTCGTAGACCACGTTCGAGGCAGTGGTATCGATGTGATGAAGGATAGGAATCTCAACATCTTTAATTATTTGGAATTGGCTAATTTCAAGATTTAGCTGGGGAAGAGCCCTCTTGTTTAGGGTACTGAGACCGTTCGTGGAGCCGGTAGTGGGAAACCAGTTCTGGGGATGATCTCTTGCAACAATTGTAGACGTTTTCTTCTCCATGTGCGTATAATCCACAACTACATTTTGATTGATCATTTTTAGAGGGTAGAAAACGGAAAAGTGTTGAAAGTACTCGGCAAGGTGGTATTGTGGTATGAACTGCACTGACTTTTCGTAGAACTTGAGAAGGGCCCTTTTCTCGGCTTGTGGCAACCTGTCATGTACTTTCACTGGTACGCAGGATCGAACAATGCCGTCAATACCGCCATTATATATCTTGACCTTCAAGAGCAGATCGCATACAATGCCCTTATGAGTTACGTTGTTGTCGCTACCTGTGAAAAGTTCAGTGAAGTCACACCCAATTGCACTGCGCAAACGGCTTGCAAATTTGAGGTACACATCGTCATACATTATGAACATGAATGCTTTGTCCTGACTTATTCGATCTCTGTAAGATCCAATAAAGGAATCAAATGCTGATATTGTGTTTAATGGATGGGATGTGAAGTCAGTAAAAACAAGCTTTCTCATATTTCCACCGCGCTTCCTAGCAGCAACCAAAAGCGCAAATACTCTTATGAATTCAACATCGCAGTTGTCTTTTAAATTAATATCCTCAAACTTCTTCAATGGGTCTGAAGTTTTCTGAGAGGAACTTGAAATTTGTGAGCTCTGTGAATCCTGAGACTCTTCAGATATTACTATTTGAGACTTCTCAAATTGATCCTGGGAACCAGTTGTAGCATCTTCTGCTAAGCTGATCGATTTCAAGGCCCACGAAAAGCTGAAATAACCTTGTGCAAGAGAGAAAGGGTGTTTTTGAATCTGGATATCAACCAGCCCACCTTTTTCACTATAAGCACGAAACTTATCCAAAAAGCTTGTGTTGGTGGAAGATGAAAGTTCAAGACCTTTCATGAGTTCTTCTTCAAATGCAATTATTTCAATACTATTAGTGTGTGGGTTAACTGTTTGAGCATGGTGTGCCACTTGCCCCTGATCCATTTGCCTGAAGAAGAACCTAATGCAAAACTTCTCGGAAGAGCCTTTCGGGAGAATTCCCACCACGGCACCTCGCATCTGGAATGTTTCGTCTGAAGAAGCGCTGGTTAGAGAAAGTTCAGTTGGACGTGATATTGTCATTGGGACTTCATATAACTTCCTGCGCTTATTGGAAGGATTTTCTGAAACTTGCTGAGACGATATCATATCTGCGTCATTCGTGTAGGTGACTGAAGATGTATCTGAAGAATTTAGACAATTCGGGGAAAATGAAGCTTCTGTCTGGGGCTGTGATCCCTGGTCTAGTTGTGAAACGATAATATCACCTCGAGTATGCTCGTATGTTTGACTTCTACCTATCCGATCGTTGAATTCGCGAAGATTAGTCAAAGGTACATATGTATTGCCTTTCGCCGACTCATAACCACCTGAATTGACAGTAGCTTCGCGGGGAAGCTGCTTGTATTTCATATGTTCCTGATTAATACTTGGAAATTCCGCGGAAAGCTCGAAAAGGCCCGAAGTATTAGTCGCACTTCTCGTTTGTGAAGCTTCAGAATCAACAATCGGATCGTTGCTGAATGACTTACTGTTTGAAATCTGTGTTGCAGATTTAATATGGCTGGCAGGCTGCTCGGTATATCTAAGTTCAGTGCGCTGGATACTATCATGATAAGTAGGTTGTGTGTCCACGTCTTGTGAGTTGAAATCGTCTTGAGATTCGACTGCCAGTAGGTGTCTTGTCACACCAAATATAGGGTTCTTCATACTTCGTTTCAGAAGCAATTCTTCTTGTCTCACCTGAACAAACTGCTTCATTTCATTGTCATAATTTACCAGTTTTACGAACTTAAATTCTGTTTTCGAGTTATTATTCAATGTTATAAGATCATCGAAAATAGTGGTGAGCGATGCGACATCATCAGATGTTTTTGCAGACTTTGCAACATAAAGGGTACTGTGTAAATCAATTGGACGGATTCCTTGTAACATTATAGCACCTCTGTTCTTATTTCTGGTAAATCTGCCCTTTATGTGAGCCAAACATAATCTATCCAGGTGCAACTCAGTAATGTTAAATCCTGATGGATCATCCACCTCCGGAATGTCGAGATCAAATTGTTGAGAAAGCAGCGATAAGGTCATCTTAGTTAAATTCAAAGTATCAGGAGTATTGCAGCGTATTATGCATGTATATGGGCTTGAATCTACTTTTCCATCCTCAAAATTGTGAAATGTTAGCAAGCACCTCGAACTAGGTTGAAAGTCGATGGAAGTAAGCACAGAGACGAATTCAATATTTTTGGTTAAAAGTTCAGAGCCTGTTTGAAGAGTATACAGCTCTGAGGGATTTCTTACGTATCCATATGACTGAGGTCGTGAATTCATCGTCAATGGAAATTGATCGTTTCTAATCAAAAGAAGAACGACAATTTCGCGTGCTGAACAACGAATCATATGAAAATCGTCAACACGTAAAGTGGAAGACATAGATAAAATGAGAGGTATGAATACGTATTTTGATTGCTATTGACAATTAGTTACTAAAGTAAAGCATAATAGTCCCTAAGACCAAAAAGAATAAGGCTAAGTCGGTGGTAATCCCTGTGACCCAAGAAGATTTTTACTTAGAAGGTGTCCATTTAGAAGAGCAGGCGGAGAGATGGGCTCTATCTGATGTTAAAAAGACTTTGCGTTTTTACGTCATGTCTTTTCTTACTTATGACCGTGCTTTAAAAGCTCCAGAATCGACTGTGGATGGTATGTACAACGTGTACTACAACCAAACAAGATTACTTTTGAAAATTTACACGGATTACACCGCCAATGATGGTTACATTAATTTACTGAAGTACGTCAACCTAGACGACTTAGACGGTATTAGCTGCTTGCTGATTCCGTTGCCATCAATTATAGAGAGATTCCAAATTGCGATATTGGAATTCGGAGACAGGTGTACGTGGGATTTCTACTTCAACCTTCTGACTTGTTATCTCTGTCTCATAGAAAATGAAGAGAATCTGACTGGAGAACAAATAGTCGACGTCTACGGCAAGTTTATTGAGATTTCGCAAAACTTGATTCAACAACACTTAGTGGAACTGGAAGGGTTGGGAACTATACCGAACGATAACGATGACAATGACAATTTTGAGCCCGAATCCCAATCAAAATTTGACGTCAATTCAGGGGCTGGGATCAAGTTAAATTCCCCTCAGTCTGATACTACTGAATTTGTAGAAATGCAGGATGGTTTGACTCCAGAAACACTTTTTGAAACGCTCTTCGTATCCGCCAAGTACATTTCAGCAATGATGGAAACTTTGATCGAAACCTCCAATGACGGGAATCCCTCCATCAATCAGATCCAGCGAAATTTCTTGGAAGACGGCTTGAATAGATACTTATTATATCTTCACGATATCTTATCGACTGTGAATTTTCCCGATGTGGACACTAGCGATTTTAACCTCGCCCTGAGGTCTATCCAAGGTCTCAAAATGGTCGCCTCTGGCGATTTGAGCGATCTTGATACCTTCTTGTCCTCTTCAAATGACGATGTTGACGTTCTTCTAAGTAACGTTGACATAATTGAGGTAGCTATTACTACCTTTCAGCAAGATGATCAAAGATGGAAATTGTATACAACGATAAACAATACTTTGAGCAAGGCACAAGCTCTACTGTCTACGAGACGAACAGCTATAGTTTCTGGCGAACTTAAAAACATGGAAAACGAATTAAGCCCCACTATATTCAAATTATGCGATGTTCTCATTACCAGGTCCGACAATGAGTTATACCGATCGGCAATTCTAAACAGGCAAAATGAACAGGCTCCGCAAACTCCTACCGATTCTAAAACGCATGATCTACTTCAAAAAAATGCAAGAATCCTCCTGTCAAATGCTGCGGCCATTGCACAGTCACCATGTGGCTTTAGAGAATACGTCACAGACAAACTGAAGAGGAACTACATCTACGGTCAGGCATATTACCGGTTGGAGTTTCTCACTAAGGGCGTCCTTAATGAAACCGTCTCAGAGATCATACAAGAACATGAATATTACGCAAGCATGCGCCCTCATATTTAATTTAAATCCACTGAAACAGGGCTTTTTTCGTGTATTTTTGGAAATCCGTTTTACATGATGCATCTTACTTGTGAGATATCGTAAATATCAAAAAATCAACGCGCATTTGCCTATCGGGAAATATATTTATAAATTCAGATAGAATCTCAAGCATGAGCTATAACTATCAATATCCGACTGGTTCAAGTGCCTGGGAGAATAGCTCAGAACAGCCCATGAGCCAGCAACCTCGAAACGAACAAGATCGTGAAACTCGTTCACGAGGAGATCGCGAATACAATGATTTCGTCAATCACTATCCAGCTGATTACTCTGCTGAACACGTCGATAGTCGAAATGATTCTCATCAAACAGTTTACACTCCTACACAACATCAAACGCAAGCTTATAACGTACCCGCCATAAATGTATATCAAGCTCCTCAAGCGATTCCACTTGCACAGGAATCGCTAGCACCATTAGAACAGAGTTACAGCGACGATCAATATTATAACTTGAACTACAACCATGGAGCCTCTAGTGCGCAATCTAGTATTGATGAGTATTTCCCTGGGGATACACAACCTATCTTAGACCATCAACACAACTTACCAGCAACGGCTCCAACCGCATACAATTCGAACGCCAATCCCCCGCAGCAGTACTTTAACTATGATCCTGAAGACCCCATTGGATATGTTGATCAAAGAGGAGACGATTATCAAATAAACACGTTCCTGAATAGGAACGATGAAATGGCAAACCCTTACTCTAGTACATTCAATTTAGACGACTATGGCGACCATGATGGGTATCGCGAGGAAGGTTACCACGACGAGCGGAGCTCGGGAAGCTATGACGATAGCAGAGATTTGGGTGAATACTCATATGATAATGATGCTAATACCATTGCGAGACTAGGTTCAACTAGTCATTTGCTTGATGTTGACGAAGACGACTACGACAACAACTCTGAAAAGGCTGAAAAAATAGATGGCGCAAACGGTATGCCTATTAGAAGACCTACAACCCTTCGGAAATTCAAGTTATGTATGGGCAATTTCATTTTCGACTGTCCAATCAGTGACCAGCTGATTTCTCAATACGCTCGGGCAGTTGATGATCAAAACAAGCTTTCAAATGAATTCAAATTTATGAGATATCAAGCAGTCACTTGTGAACCAAATGAGTTTCAGCTGGACAATTTCACATTGAGACAATTGAAATACATGGTGCCACGCCAAACCGAATTAATGGTAGTTATTACCATGTACAATGAGGATGACATCCTTCTAGGTAGGACATTAAAAGGTGTTATGGATAATATACGCCATTTCACGAAGAGGAAGAATTCGTCGACATGGGGCCCTGACGCATGGAAAAAGATTGTAGTTTGCGTTGTATCCGACGGTAGATCTAAAATAAATGACCGTTCATTAGCTCTAATGAGCGCTCTCGGTTGTTATCAAGACGGTTTTGCAAAAGATGAAATCAATGGCAAGAAGGTAGTTGCGCATGTCTATGAGCATACATCTAAAGTGAACATTACTGACATCAGGGATGGAAAAGTTGAACTGGCATGTGGAGAGAATACTGTGCCAGTTCAGATGCTTTTCTGTTTAAAAGAAAAGAATCAAAAAAAAATCAATTCCCATCGCTGGGCAATGGAGGGTTTTGCCGAAGTCTTACAACCAAACGTCATCAATTTGCTTGACGCAGGTACTCTGCCAGGAAAAGATTCCATTTATGAGTTATGGTGTGAATTCAAAAATCCACAAGTTGGTGGTGCTTGCGGTGAAATTAAGACAGATTTGGGTGGCGGTTTCCTTAAATTGCTTAATCCTTTGGTTGCCTCACAAAACTTTGAGTATAAAATGTCAAATATCTTAGATAAAACCACCGAGTCAAATTTTGGTTTTATTACTGTTTTACCAGGTGCATTTTCAGCTTATAGATTCGAAGCCATTCGAGGGGAACCTTTGCGAAAATACTTTTTGGGAGACGATTTGAATGCGAGAGTTTTCATATCAAACATGTACTTGGCAGAAGATCGTATTCTATGTTTTGAGGTAGTTACAAAGAAGAATAGCAACTGGATTTTAACCTACTCAAAAGGTGCATATGGGGCAACAGACGTTCCGGAAAGAATTCCCGAATTTATTTTGCAAAGACGGCGTTGGATGAATGGCTCCTTCTTCGCGGCATTGTACTCGTTTCTGCACTTCTATAAAATTTGGACAAGTGGTCATAGCGTTATCAGGAAAGTCGTTCTCAATTTCCAGTTCGGGTATTTGGTTTTGAGCACTTTGATATCGTGGTTCTCATTGAGCTCATTTTTCCTAGTCTTCAGGATTTTAACAATGTCGATTGCAATCACTTATAACACACAGAAGGTATTTCGTGTTCTTTCTGTTATATTCTTGTGGTTGTATGGCGTCTCCGTTCTTATTACATTTATTCTATCACTGGGTAACAAACCTAAAGGAACGTCAATTTTTTACTTGTCGACGTTCATCTTTTTTGCAATTCTGATGGTTTATATGATATTTTGTGCCATTTTCATGAGCGTACACTCTATTGAAACTATTGTCAGTGAAGGAAACGTCACATTTACGAGTCTTATGTCACAAGAGACATTCCGGGATTTGATAGTATCGATGGGTTCCACCTACTGCTTGTACATCTTGAGCTCAATAATCTACTTGCAGCCGATGCACATGCTCACTTCTTTCATGCAGTACTTGCTTCTATCACCTTCGTACATCAACGTTTTGAATATATACGCGTTTTGTAACGTGCATGATATTTCGTGGGGTACCAAGGGAGCAATTGCAAAGCCTTTGGGAAAAATTCAATCCAAAGAAGATGGAACTGTAAAAATGGAGATCCCAGTATCTAGCAGAGAAATTGATGAAAACTATGGGAAATTCATTGAAATGCTGAGCTCTCCTCAGCCACAGGAAGAGGAAGAAGAAGTACCTTTCGAGGAAAAGAAAACTAATTATTACGCGATGGTCAGGTCTTTGGTTATAATCATTTGGGTAATCTCCAATTTCGTGATCATTGCCGTTGTTCTTGAAACTGGAGGTATCGGCCAGTATGAATCACTTGATGAAAGCGCGTCCACTTCGTCAACATCTGCCGACAATACAGTATCCATTTTATCTGACAGATCTACAGTATATTTCTCAGTCATTTTATGGCTTGTGGCTCTTATGGCAGCTATAAGATTTATTGGGTGTATATTGTACCTTTCCAGAAGAATGGTAAGAAGGCTTGTGTTCAGGCAATATTAATATGGAGCCATCTAGCAAAAATTAGCATACTATTTAAGCATTAGTTGACATTTGTAAGAAATAGTGTTTGTACGATTACACGATGATTATAGAAATGAAGTTGAAGCAGGGAAGAGAAAACGCTTCGTTAGTGGAAAAATAAATTTAGACAACTTGTACGCGTTTTGGCCGGTGACTTGACTCTGTATCTTTGAATGGCTGTAACTATTTCATGATTCCCATTCAGTACGTCAAATCAGACCAGAAAAAAAAATATTTTAAAGATATCAAGGTTGTCGTAGGAATAAGCAGGCAGACTACAAGAGAAAGTTAAAGATGAGAATTGTACTGCAAAAAGTGAGCCAGGCATCCGTAACAGTAGACTCTAAGATTGTCTCAGCGTAAGTATAGTCCCACTTTCGAATTGCTTATTTTTAAACTCCTCTAACAATGATAATCAGCATCAAGCATGGTTATATGTTACTAGTCGGAATTTCGACTGAAGACTCTGTAGCTGAGGTTGAAAAGCTTTCAAAAAAGGTAATTACTCTAAGATTGTTCGATGATGGAACAGGTTATGGCTGGAAAAAATCAATTAAGGACGTCGAAGGTGAAATTATTTCTGTTTCTCAGTTTACGTTAATGGCACGCACGAAAAAAGGGTCGAAACCAGACTTCCATATGGCTCAAAAGGGTCACTTGGCCAAAGAACTGTACAATGAGTTTCTTAATCAATTAAAGAACGAACTAGGTCAAGAAAAGGTTAAAGATGGTGAATTCGGAGCAATGATGAGCTGCTCTTTGATAAACGAGGGTCCAGTTACTATAATTTTGGACACCAATGAAACCAAGTAGCTTACTACCCCTCTAGATACATTTAAGATAGATAAGTAAACAGTGGTTGCGAAAGATAGGCATTCGGACTTTAAGTCATCTGACTTTTTATATATTTCTTGAGCCACATTGGCCGTCGTAGTCGGTGTTAAAAAATAGAATGACTCCCATTAGGATATATAAGGAAACTAACATCAAATCGAACACGTCCAAAATCAGCTTAAAGCACCAGGATAATGTGTAGATTCCTTATATTCAAAGGTATGATTACTTTATGAAAGGCTCTACTGTTTGACAAATATACTAACGGTTTTGTGTTATCTTAGGCAAGGAACCAATTCGTCTGTCGCATCTATTGACGCGGCCAGCTCATTCTATCATCAACCAGTCCTTCGATAGTAGGTTGCGTCTTGATAGGAGAAGACCTATGAATGGTGATGGATTCGGTGTTGCTTACTATCCACTCGACCATGAATTGGAGGAAGATGGCCCATGTCTATTCAAGGCCATCACGCCAGCCTGGAACAATCAGAACCTGGAAACGCTAGCTGAGAAAACTAAGTCTAGTTTAGTGTTTGCGCATGTGAGGGCATCTACCTATGGTGTTCTATCTGAGACGAACTGTCATCCTTTCAATTATCATAGTATAACTTTCATGCACAATGGAGGAATATCAAACTTCAGAAAAATCAAGAGAAAGTGTTTAGCCCATTTGGGTGATGAGTATTTCAACATTATTCAAGGAAGTACTGATTCTGAATGTGCTTTTGT